>VXCM01004209.1:17136-64745 GCA_014773175.1 Lucifuga dentata
AAAAAAAAAAAAAACATTAGAAAAAGAATTATTTTCGTCAATTTTGACAACATGAAGCCATAAAACTGTTAAAAACAAAGAGTTTGAGGAATACCAGGGGGTTGAGGGCTTAATTGAAAAAAATGAATGAATTAGAGGTGTGATAATGTGGTCCCGGGTCGCTAAAGACCTATCCTATGCATTTAAGAGTTAAAGAGGTTTAAAGTCATCTTTATTGTGAATATCTGTTTAAAATGCTGTGCCACTGGAAGACTGAAAAAATGTGCAAATCTTACATCTGAACCACCACACCATATGTCTAACTAACAGAAGATTAAAATGTCAAGTTAATCCTCCAGCTACTGTATTTTTTTTCTATTCTACTGTCATTCTTTTGCGTAGAAAGGCAGCTTGTTTCTACATTTTGCTGGTTTTCCCGTGAACCGTGTCAGAACCATCGCAGACACTCAGATACATTTCTTTCTCTCTCTCTCTCTGCTATAAAAGCTTTGTGGCTCCATTCACACTGCAGCTCAGATACTGACATTTTGTCAAAGGTGTGTTGTTTTCTACTCAGTGTAAAAGGCAAAAACCAGCATGAAGCCACATGGTTTTATTTTTAGAAAGCACCGCTGGCAAGTGAAGAATCTCATCCTGATAAATGCAACAAATCCGACAATGACGAACAATAATCCAGAAAAATACTCAGATGAATTATAAATGGAATGTTAGCATGAAGGTAAAATGGGTGATCCTCTGAATGTAAACAGGAGCAGGAAGTACAGTACAGTGTGTGTTCTGTGTACTAAATCCCCCCAGTACTTCATCTCACCTACCTCAAAGCTGTTCCTTCTCCTCATGTTTTTGCCCTTTGCACTTTGTCACTGCACATTTCAGTGGAGAATAAAATCATGACATAAATCACGAACACAAATGAAGGATTTGTATCAAGCAGAGAAAAGAATAATATTGCCTTCTTGGATCGTCCAGGTCAAATCATTTTTCTCTGAATCCTCTCCTTTTGTGTGACTAGAAAACAACTTTCTGATCCTCTCCGTTACATTTTCCAAAATGTTAATAAGGATAAACTTTTTTTGCACTTTGCACTGTTTGCACATTTGGTGAGCTGAATAAAGGCTTTGAAGGATTTTCTCCTTGGATTTTTCTCAACGCTGTCCAAATTTTACAAAGAAAGTAATTAAGTAAACAGACAAACGAGCAGATGGATCTGTATAGTATATGCCTGGCAGTGTGTGTCTGATTCATAAACTTGGTATGAATGCATAGCAGCATTGCAATCTTGTGATGGAAAACAAATCCTCCAGTGGNTTCATAAACTTGGTATGAATGCATAGCAGCATTGCAATCTTGTGATGGAAAACAAATCCTCCAGTGGTCAGACTTACATTGTGATTGTAATTTAATAGAATTTGAATTATTGTAATTTATATTGCATATAATTGCATTTATATTGCAATTTATATTTGAACAGTCCAGTTATGATCTTCATTAGCAGTGCAGAGATTGTGGAGAGGCAGAGCAGAAANTATATTTGAACAGTCCAGTTATGATCTTCATTAGCAGTGCAGAGATTGTGGAGAGGCAGAGCAGAAAGAGCCATCCAATTAGATTTTATTTTTTAATACAGCCTACAGAGGTTATAAGTATATTTTCGAGCCAAGCATGAAAGCCATGTGATGTGTTCTCCTGATATTTATGAGCAGATATCCAAAATCTGAAATTACAGTCATAGCCTATGACCAACCTCGATTTACTGCTGCTCTGCTTCTCCCTCGTGGCGAAATGAGTCATCATCACGCTCCAGCGCTCCTCGCTGACCGTAACACACTGACACACACACATTCAGAAACAAATTCACACAGCTGCTTTAGTATAATAAAACACAGGCAAACATGCAGTCATGAATTTTATACTGTCATTTATCTAGATATAAGCACCAATCCACACAATTATGTACTCATATAAATAACATGCTTATGTTAATAAAGAAACATAAAGAAATATATTCATACGACTCACACATGAGTCCCCACAGTCATTTCACTCGTCCCGTTTGTGCTGTGAGGCGCAGCAGTGATGAAGATTTGTATTCAGCAGCAGCACAGAGATTCTTCTTCCAGTGAAGAAAACTCAGCAGCAGCAGCTTCTTAACTTCTGGATGGTTACAGGTGTCTGTGTGCAAAATATGCTGAAGTTTCATTGAAAATTCTTCTCCTCATGTGGCCCAGAGTTTATCATATCATTGCTGCCGATTTCAAGAACCGTGTGACCAGCTTTGTAGACTTTTACTATCCTTATCTTAAAATCAGATGTCTAAAAAAGATTTGTCAAACTTAATTAATTTAACTGATCCAACATGGAGCTACATGGAAGAAAATGTAATGTCTCTACCAGGGAATATAATTACCAAGAAAAGACTGTTTTTACCAAGAAATTAAAATGGCAACCATTGGTACATGTTAGCAGGCAAAACCTTGAATTTTAAGTGTGTGTATCACCTGAACATTTAATTTTAATAGATTAGGGCAGTGATTCCCAAAGTGTGGGCCACGGACCCCTGGTGGGCCGTGAAGGAACTGCAGGTGGGCCACGCGAGGTCATTTACAATAAATAAATGAAAAGTTTTTAATTTTCAGTTTTGTAATTAAATTTGTTCACAATATATATTTATGATTAAATATTTTCATTTAAAAGAGACAGTAGCAATGACATGATGTTAACAGACTGATGGAAACAAACTTTGTGAAATACATACTAATTACCATAATATAAATAAATAAATAAATAAATAAATAAATAAATATATTTGTTTTTATAACAAACTACAGGGATATTTTTATTTAAAAAAAATAATAATACATTTCTTCTGCCACACTGCACAAAATTTTTATAGATAGTCATTTTGGTGCACCCCCTTGTGATGCCTGTGCTGGAATATAGCTTATATCTTGTCATTGGTGGAGAATTGTAATTACCGGAATACCTCATCTTTATCAAGAAAAAAGTTAAAATAGAGCAGTGGCTAAAATGTGAAAAAAGAAAAGCTGTTAATGAAGACTCAGCCTCAACAAACAAATCAACAGAAAATCAAAATGAATCTGTGAAAACAAAAAGAAAGATTCGTAGTCGTACTCGTGTGTTGGTCAAAGTTGTGATTAAAAGTTTGGGTGGGCCACAGAAGGTTCTCAGATTTCAAATTGGTCTGTGGCGTTCTTAAATTTGGGAATCACCGGATTAGGGTATTTGGCAAAATATTACAAAAACTAAAATACAGTTTTATGTTTTGGAAAATGGTTGGCAGTCACATGTATGTGAGTAGTATTTATTTGGTTGAACATGTAAAATCACCATTATGGTCCTTTAAGGGCTATCCCAAAATGTACAGCAGTGTTCACTGTCTCCAAACAGATGATCATACTGTCCATCGCACAACACACACTTATTGTTTTGAGGATGTTCTGTATTTGCAATGAAAAAGCATAATGTAACAGCTGGATGAGTAATGTGGCTGTCAGTTTCCATGGTGACAGATGTTTTCTGCTTTTAACGGAGAGTGGTGAGTGCGTCTCAGTTTACCTGTGTCTTTATACCCTTCCCTTAATGAGGAGTGCTTTCCACAGCTGTGAGTGTGACTGTATGTGGAGTGACACTCCCACTAATGACGGCCTGGTTTGACAAATATATGGTTGCAGTTTCTCATGTTTTAATATATTTTCCTCCCTGGAGTATTGTGTTCTGGTTTTTGTTGTGGTACAAATCTGTGTTATTTTGCCAAGAGAGTCAGCTGTAACGTGAAAACATTTCTGTCATTCGTTTTGCTTCGACTGACTTTCATTTCTGATGTTTCTGTTTTACCGGCCGTTTTGGAGAGTATAATCCGATATGGAATAACTAAGTACCTAGTTTGGGAATTTGTCAGTTTAGCTAAAATCCTAAATTGCTCGCCTGGTTAAATCTGTTATGAAAATTGTGTGTTAAAATCTGTCCACCTCTTCAGCTAATTTATGACCAGTTTGTGGGAAAAACAAGCCTGGAAAATTGTGTCTGATTCAACTCATGTCTGACACAGAAAGTTCCAGATCTTACCTTCAGGTAGAAGATACAGAGTCCCACAGTGCAGACTGATTCGCTATAAACACTCCTTTATAAGATTCTAAACTCTATGAAATGTTGAGTGTTACTGGCTGTGTGTGTGTGTGTGTGTGTGGGGGGGGNTGGGGGGGGGGATGGGGTTAATTAATTTTTATATTGTATTTTGATTACTTGGAGTTTTGGAGTCCAACACAAATTTCCCTATGGAGCAAATAAAGCATACCTTATCATATCTTATTTCCTGTCTCTCTGCAGATCTACCTGCGCTTCATGGAGTACCAGATGGAACACTCTAATGAGTGCAAGAAGAACTTTGTTGCAGTGTACGATGGCAGCAGCGCCATTGAAAACCTCAAAGCCAAGTTCTGTAGCACAGTGGCCAATGACGTGATGTTGGATAACGGTGTAGGTGTGGTGCGAATGTGGGCCGATGAGAAGAGCCGACTCAGCCGCTTCCGCATGCTCTTCACCGCATTTGTTGACCGTGAGTGCCAGTCTACTTTACAGCATAACTCAGCATGGATCTTGTTTCCTGTCCTGCTATGTCTTGCCATGTCTTTCTCCACTAGGCTTAAGGACACTTAAAAATCAATCCCAAATCACCCAAAACACACTAAAACAAGTACAGTAGGTTGGTAAAAAATGTAAATGAAAACTCTTTTTCAAGTTGTTGCTTTCATACATCCCTATTTCCCAGTGGTAGTCTGTGTATTTTACACCTAGGCCTTCAGAGCTATCCTCCCACAATTAAACCATCTTCTAATAACCTCAGCATGACACTAGGACTATATGCTGCTGTTATTAGACATAACCAGCCCATATTCACAGTGACAGTAACCTTTATCAAGTGGAATAAAGTGATTTAACACGAGGATCAACATCTATGACAGTTACAACACGCTAACTGCAGAGACATGAATAGGATGTAGCATTATTACGCATTATGACAGGATGCTGCATCACATATAAACATGGCATAGCCTAAATCAGTGTCATTACCAAAGAAACAAGAACAAACTCACAACAACCATCACATTTACTCATACGACCAGCAAGTAAGCAAAAATGCTGTAAAACACAAATAACACAATCAGATTCAACAGGCTTCTCCATAAAAATCCATCAGACTTACCAAAGCTGCTCATCATCTGAAGACAAAGTCCATCCTCCTTTCTGTCTTTATGAAGAGTTTAAAGACACGGCTGTACATTATCAGTGTGTTTCAGTTCCAAAATGTGAAAAAAAAATGTTGCAAATCCATTTCCTCTCCTTCTTCAGCCATTGTGCGTTAAAAAACAACAGGACTAAGTAAAAATCTAAACAAAAAATCTAAAACGCTACATCTAAAAATCTAAACGAGTAAAAGAATATGCCCAACATGGCAAACTCAAAATCTGATTGGTTAAAGAATATGACAATCAACAAAGTCGTCCAATTTGCTTGAATAGCAGAGGGGATTCACTAGAGATTCTGAAGGCCTCAGGCTAGATTATTTTACCCGGAGACAGCACAGGGGGGGAAATCTGATTGGATAAAAGCTCTAATTTATATGAGCTGCACTGGAAGCAGTGAAACTGAGGGAGAGAGTAGCAATGAAATGACATTAATAACAAAACTGATGGTAACAAACTTTGTAAAATACATATAACATTAATAAAAATATATATTAAATTATAAAAACATAATTTGATGATTCTTACAATCTCTAGGCCAGCAGAGAAGGCTTTGCTGGCCCTGACAGCACACCACTGCTATTTCCTCTTTCTGGCTCTCTGCTGTTCTCCACATTGAAGAGGAACATGTCTTATGCCTCTTTCAGCTGAAAATAATTTATCTTGATTGCTGTTGGGGTTAATTTTGAACTATGTCTTGGATCTCTTAATCAGTTTGGACTGTGCTGTTGTCAGAATTAAAGAGGGGGACTCCATTAATTTTACCTATTGCAGTTTTATTGGTCATGGAGAACACTAATCAGCATGTGAAAACTACGGTGTAAAGGCTTTTGTGACTGTAGAGGGCGCTGTGCAAAGTCAAGGAAACTGACCCTTATGACATCACAAGGTTTACTTGTGTCTGTGCTGAAAACTGCAAAACTAAAAAGCCAATAAAGCCCCTCCTAGAACTTTAAAAGCTTCAATACCAACACAAAGTAACTGCTGTAATTATAATGTCGTCCCTGACTTTACACAGATCCTTCCAATTTCACAAAAGCCTTTATACAGCTGTTTTCACACACTGAATAGTGCTTCCCATGATCAATATACTGAATTTGATGTGTAAAATTGGGAGTCTCCCTTTAAAAGATCATGGGAAGGAAAGTAGAAAGAAGACAGGAAAATATGGTTCAAGTTAAAATGTCACAGATCATAGGTTGAAAAAAAAAAAAAAAAAAGTTCCCAAGTCCATGTAGCAGCCTGAAAGTGTTGAGAAGCACAGAAAGCATTAAAACTGGGCTTTCAGGAGTTTACAGTTTTAACTCCATTCTCCAACTCTGACAGTGTCACTGTTTTCTCTCACTATTATGCATTTAAGGCACCATAAATCATCATTTACCAGTTTTTATATTACCCGGCTACACCCAGACAAACAAGCAAAAACGCTTGATTTATGAGGTCCAGCTTTGTGTCTGCATCAGTAGTCAGTAACAGATACTGAAGTGTCATTTCAGCGAAGAAAGCTAATTACACCGTGCCATGTTTAGAGCACAGATACCAGAGAACCAATTATTTACCTCAGCATTATTTAAATAACTGAAAGCACCAAAGAAGTTCTTGGTATGCCTGTCAGAACATCATACTGTGTATTATACGTGACTGCAGACAGAGAACTGGAATTTATTGGTCCGTTTTGATGAAAAGAAATACTGATGTGATAGTTAATGGATCTATTTCAAATAATTATTCATAAGCTTCCTCATTTTTGAAGGACTGCAGCCTTTTAAACAGATGGTGTTAAAGGTTGTGCATAAAGTAGCAGGAACTGCAATGCAGGAAACAGTTGTTCTGTTAGCACGCCATAATATTTTCATTAAATGCCTGAATAGACTGAAATATTAATTGCCACATTTTCCTGCATACTTACCTAACCGGGGCGAATGCTAATGTTGTTTTCATCAGCAAAGCCATAACTACTGCAGTCAGAACTTAATGGCCTTTTAAATACACCAAGGGTGTTGGGTTTTTTTTTTTCCCTGAGAGGCCTTAAGACCATTTGGATCCTCATTAATTCTGATCACACAGTTCACCTCTTAAGTCTCTTGAGTGACTCCCAAACTTTATTTGGTCTGAGTCAGTGAGGGACTCTTAAGTTTACTTGGAGGTCACAGGGAACCATTAATCTCTGTCGCACAGAGAACGAGACACATTTTTCCTCTCACACTTCGTCATCCTTAATGTGCTTTAATCTCACCCCTCGATATGTAAACCAGACATTATTAAATGCTTGTTTATGCGTATGTACACATCCATGCAAACGCAGCACATGCAGTCAGAGTTGGCCTCAGATAAACTGTGACTGTGGGAATTTAACCATTATTTAACCAGATAAAACTCATTGAGATTCAAAATCTCTTTTCCAAGAGTGATCTGGCCAAGACGGCAGCACAATTACATAGCTGCAGCACAGACACACAGAATACCAATCAAACATGCAAAGGAAGTAAATGTATATGCGAAGCAGGATGAGGGTGAAACGTGATTGCAGACCTTCAGGAAGCCACATTTTGAAGGTGGAAAATGCATGAACGGTTTGGAAGTGATGCCAGTTTCACACGAGCAGCAACCCTTTGCATTTCAGTCTGTTTAGCTTTCGCCAAAGCCCCAAATCTTCTCACCAGACTCCCACTTCTCCTCCTAAACTTACATCTCGTGACTAACGGCTTACAGGCTTGCTTGTGACTGGCAGTGCATCCATCTCCTGAGCCTTACAGCCAGCACCAATTACTGGTCCTCTCCATCTCTGCCATCTCAGCCTTCATACTCTAACAGTCACTTTATTGTACGTCTCACGACACTTGCCTGACCATCTGTACCCCACCACGGCCAAGCCATTTCTGGCACCCCCACTCCCACTATTCCCATCCTTCCCTGTGTTCCTCCTCTCCTCAAACTATCCCCCCAGCTAAGTACTCTCCTCCTCTCTTGCTCCCTTGATCTCTTTTCCTCCTTCTGTAACCCTCTCCTTTGACATGGAGGCTGCAGTTGAGCATCTCCTCCGTCTCCTCCCCTGATCTCCTCTTGATGTTGCGACTGCAGAAAATGATGATGTACATGCTGTCTGTGGCAGAGTATTTTTGACTTATTTTTATTGGTTTTTTTTTCCTTGTAAATTGCAGTTATAGCTTCTGGATTGTTTCAGACAATCCAGAAGCTATAACTTCTGATTAGAGTTATATTAGAGTTAAGCTATAACTTCTGATTCTGACAGTGCTGATTAGAGAACGACAGTGAAGTCGTTCTCTAATCAGCACTGTCAGACATCTGTTTTTTCTCTTCTTTTTTAAAAATTCATTATGTTTTCTTCCTCATTTGCCTGCAGCCCCGTGTTCAGCCAATACATTCTTCTGCCACAGTAACATGTGTATTAACAACTCCCTGGTGTGCAACGGGGTTCAGAACTGTGTCTACCCCTGGGACGAGAACCACTGCAAAGGTGAGAACAAGGTCATCCTTTATTTAGGTAACTACAGCATGCCTGACTTTCTCCCTGTTCTCCTCTCTTCCTCATTGTTCTGCCTGTCTTTTGTCTCTTATCTGAATTATTTGCTCCTCTCCCTCCTCCAGAGAAGCGATCTAAGGGGCTCTTCCATCAGATTACTAAGACCCATGGCACAGTCATCGGTGTCTCCTCAGGTGTTGTTCTGGTTCTCCTTATCATCTCCATCCTGGTCCAGATGAAGCAGCCAAGGAAGAAGGTAACATGTCTCTGTGTTCTGTCTCTGTATGTCTATGACAGTCAAAAGACCGCAGGAAAGCAGAGAGGACAGAATAGAAGACACACAAACAGTAAGGGAAAGTGGAGGTGAGGCGGGAGGGGCCATGTTAGGGAACTATAATTAAAAATCAATCCTGAAATGCTTTTACCCTGCATACACCATATGACAAATCCTTAATGCAGAATCCCAGAAGGCGCTCCTTACTCATAACCCAACATCTCTTTGTAACAGCATTGCTTTTTGGTTTATTAAGCTCACAGTTGATAGAGAAAGGCTCTGAACTCCCCATAATGATCTCTCCCTGTGTGAATGCTGATTGCAGAATGGTGACTCTACCGTTTCAAAAAAAAAAAACTACATTTCAACTTTACCTACCTGCTCTGAAAATGTCAGATTGTAAAAAAGATATCATCTACTATATTTAGCTGATTACCTACGAATAGGAATAAGCCACTAAAACTGCAAAGTATGAGCTGCTTTTAATCACTTAAGGTTGGAGTTTTCTCCTTTTACCATTCTGCTTTACTCCATTCACGACTTCATCAGTATTGTTATTGTATTTTAGGGTGTCATGCCCTCATGTTTTGTCACATTGTCACCTTATATAAAAACTAGTGGTTTGAAATGTGTTACTCTGCATGGTTCTTCTTCCTGTCAAGGTTGTGGTTCGCCGGCCTGGCGTTTTCAACAAGGCAGGCTTCCAGGAGGTCTTCGACCCGCCGCACTATGAGCTCTTCTCTCTGCGTGACAAGGAGGTCTCCTCAGACTTAGCTGACCTGTCTGAGGAGCTAGACAGCTTCCACAAGCTGCGGCGCTCCTCCACCATGTCCCGCTGTGTCCACGAGCACCACTGCGGCTCGCAAGCCTCCGTGGCCACTGGTGGCGGCAGCATGAAGCACAGCCGCACCACCCTGACCTCCATGGAGCTGTCCTACCACAATGACTTCTCCAAGCCACCGCCCATGAAGACTTTCAACTCCACAGCCAGCTACAAGAAGAGCTGCTACGGCTACAAGCAGCACTCACAGACTCATGACTGCGACCAGCAGGTCATTGAGGACCGCGTCACAGAGGAGATACCTTGTGAGATCTATGGGCGTGGTGGAGGAGGAGGAGGAGCCACAGGGGGAGGAGCAATGGGAGGAGCAGCAGCAGGGATTGCAGGAGGAGGGCTTGGAGGTGCAGTAGGGATAACAGGAGGAGTGTCGATGGCAGGAGGGATGGGGATGGCAGGAGGAGTAGGAATAGCGGGGCCCAGTGGCATTGCTGGAGGCATTGGTGGTGGGATGGCAGGAGCCTGTGGAACCCTCAGTGTCCGTGGCTCCAGCGCCCGTAACAGCACCACCATAGTGGATCCACAACAGCGCTCCATGTCCATGGACTTCTAGATGGAGAGGAGGAGGACAAGAAGAGAGGAAGTGCAGACAGACCTCCCATTTCACTCATCGAGTAGAAGAAGAACGGGCAACTTAGGAAAGCAGAAAAGAGAACAGGAGAGTCACAGTAGTCATAAATTGCTTCTGTTCCCTCTTCATTCTTTGCTCTCAAATCAGTACTGCATGTAACAATGATGGATCTTCTCCTCTCAAAGTCTCATCAGCAGACAAGAAGCAAAGAACCAAAAGAGGAGAAAAAAGGAGGAGAATGTAGAGGAGAGAGGAGACATCAGGCCTCTCCTCCAGTTTCTTACTCATTTAGTAATCTCTCCTTTCATTAGACAGATATAAGGAAAAGGTGCTCGCATGCAGATCCAGACCTCTCTGTTGTCTTGTCTAGAAGACCAGAAAACCCATGCAGGGAGAGGTAAAGACGGAGAGATGTCCTGAGTTTTTACATTTATTCAGCTGCCATACACAGATATAAGATATATGATATATTGTGTGTCTAATAATTTATGAGTCTTTATTTTTGTCAGTGTACTGTACTGTTAAAACCAGTATATATCCAGCCTCATGATGTTGCTTGGCTTTTAACTCTTTAATATTTTTCAATTGTTGCTCAGATGATTTTACGAAGACGAATTATCCATGATGAGAAGTGGTACTGATAAGGAAGGGAACAAAGTTGAGGATGAAGATGTCGTGTATGATGATGCTAATGATAATAATAATGTGATGCTAATATAATGATGTAATTTTTATGGTACCTCACACATTTTTAGAAGGTAAACGCAAAGCAGTCTCTCCTCAGGAAGAGCACATGACTTATTTTGATAAGAAATAGAAAAAAAAAAAGACAATTCTGCTCTGTGAGCTTTACAGCATCTGGGCATACTGGATAAGAGTGGCCATGCGTGGAATATGAAATATTTGATTTTGGACCTGGACTGAATCTAAAAACCAACCCAACCTAACCCCATCCATCCCAGGGGAAATATTATTTCTCACTTTTCCCATGAACTGAGTATGTAAAACAAGCACAACCTGTTTCCCTAAAGAGACAGACATGTAGCCTATATGGGACTCATTTCTGATTTTAATCACTGGTTGTATAATTTCATTCTGTTGAATTAAATGAGATCTTACTCATCTCCCTGTGTAGCTTCGCTGTTCATTGAAATCAAGATATTTGGAGACAGCACCACCCATTGGCTGGAGACCCTAAGGTACCTTCAGGTAAGATTTGTTGTGACATGAAAAAAGAAAAACAGGAAAAACAGCCTGCATGCATCTTCTTAAGATGCTTGACTTTTGACAAGACAGCAAATGAAATTCATAACTGCTTTAGGGATGCTTAATTAATTAATCTTAATAATTAAGGTGAGACCAGAATTTTCTTAACAGCTCTTTAAATCCAGTTGTTTCAGCATGATTAGTTCTGCATGAAAGACTCTTGGCCAGGAGGCATGTAGATAGTGGAAATCCCCGTTAATGTAAAGCACAAAACAAATTTCATGAATTTTAATTAAGTTGCAGTGTGTTTGTCAAATTCCAAACATCCTTGTTTTGCTTTCCTGTCATGATGCATTTGTCTAATCTATTGCTTAACATGTTTAGTTAAAATATATGACCTTCAGATACCGTGTATCTGTATACTAGATAGATAGATAGATAGATAGATAGATAGATAGATAGATAGATAGATAGATAGATAGATAGATCTCTACCTACGTATGTGCATCATGTATATCATTGTCTGATGTGTACAAATCAAAAAGGAACGTTTCAGATAAATGCCATCACTTTAGGATTAAAGCGTTTGCTTTACTGTGTGTTGTTACATCAGCAGCCCACCAGGAGGTGCTATAACACCATGGAGCAATCTCTGCAATGACAGCAATTCTACACACAAGCAAAGAACTTCAAAGCAGCCTGATATGATGTCTCATGAGTCATGTCACTGATTTGACACATGGGACATCCGGGCTGTCAGTTTTTTGATTTTTTTTTTTGTTTGTTTGTTTGTTTTTTTTTATATCTGCATCTACCAGAACTTTTGACTAGAAATATTTCAAATTGAAGATATTTTTCACTACTAATATCTACAACTGAATGGTGATTAATATTACTATACATGTCGAAAAAGATAATTAATGTATCTCTATTACTGAGCTAATGATATCTTTAGATTATAAATAGTCATAACAAATAATGCTTTTTTCAATAATTGAATTCAAAACTAACTTCTAGGACTATACTGTACTCTGCATTTTTAACTGAAAGCTCCATAAATTTCAGTCTATTGGCATCAATAAAGAAATAAGAGCAGTGGCGGTCTCTTGGTGTGAGAGGCAAGGCTACAGTTAGCATTTGGTTGGATTCTCAATCCCAATGTTTTTCTTCTTTTACTTTGAAAAGTATAGGATGCAAATGACAAAAATAAAAGTTGTGAGAGGATTTAACAACAATCTTAGTAATATGATAAGAACCAGTCTCTACCAACAGAGCTACAGCACAAGTCAGAAGTCAGTCATACATGTTACAGAGTAAATCTGTACAAATGGATAGATTTATTTAATATAATGGATATCAAACGTGATCAATTCCAAGTATTCTTGGTTGGAACGCAATGCCAAAATTGTTCTTGTTTTACTTTGAAAACTATAGAATACAAATCACAAACGTATGGTTCCACCAGGATTTGAACTGAAAAGGTCTGATAACAAACAAACTGTTCTACCAGTTGAGCTAAACCAACACAGAGTCAACAAGAAATTCTTACAGAATAAATCTGCAGGACAAAGTGGGAGCATTTTGCTATCCCTCTCCCACTTACCGCCTAGGCAATTGCCTAACTTGCCTCCTTCAAAGGGAAGGAACCTATCAAATGACAGGTCATTTGTCAGATTAAGTCAAGTCATTAAGTCAATTTATGTATGCAATATGTAATATATAAATTATGTAAATTGACTTTTTATATGTATTTTCAATATCCTGTACTGTTTTAATTGTTTTAAATGTTTTTGCTCTTGTTGTACTGTAAGGTGCCCTTGAGGATTGTGAAAGGTTGTTATTGTTATTATTATTATTAAATTAAATGTTACTACTGATACTATTAATACTACTACCACCACTACTACTACTACTACTACTACTACTACTACTAATAATAATAATAATAATAATAATTATTATAATGATGATGATGATGATGATGATGATGATGATAACCATCAGAAAAAGTCTACATACATAACAAACATCAGTCCTCATCAAAACTACTTTTTCACAAGCACATCAGCAAACCAGTGAATTATCAGATGTGTTGTGTGTGTGGCACTATTATTCGCTTAAAGTATATCACTATTGTCACTCTATTATCATTATTTCAATTCTAACTGGTTTGAGGATAAATAAATAAGATTAACTGAATCGTTGAAGGCAGCAGGTAGGTTGTAGAAGGTCATTATTGTAGCAGTAGTGTAACATGTCCACCACTAGGAGGCAGCAGCGGTCACATCAGCATGTCTGATGTTCCGGAAATCGAGACGAGGCGAAGAAAACATTTTCCACCGGCTCTTTCTCTTTGTCCATCATCCTCCTCGCTGAAGCAACATCATGGCGAATGTTGCCGATACTAAATTATATGATATTCTCGGAGTGTCTCCATCTGCGTCTGAAAATGAACTGAAAAAGGTAATTACCCAGGGAGGCAGAACAGCCACCCAAATTACATTTTATGGGCTTCGTTTCGAAAGGTTAGAATTGCTACAACCAAGAAACGCGTTCCTATGCGCAACTAGCTTGATTTGAGCTACCATGCTAAATTAGCTAGCAGCCTGGCCTGGATTTTCATTCCCAAGATGTGACTGTAAGCGATTGTGGACTTCATTGAATCAAGTCATTTTTCGGCTACAGACAGTCTGTTATTTGTTGTGTCATCGTAACTGTAATCTTAATATTTAGCTTTTTAAACTGACCGTTTTAAGTTGGCTTGTTAGCTTTGTCTTAGCTAGCTTGCTTTTGTAAAAGAAAAAGAATCAGGGTTGACCTCGCGTTAGCTTTAGCTCACTGCTAGCACATCCTGGCAATGGTTGAGAAAACCGGTAGTTTTTTTTTTTAAAGCATGTGAAGTACTAGTTATTTGTCACATGTTTGTCGTGAGTGTAACCATATTACAGAAAGTTGACTTTAGTTTCGCTTTTGCATTATATTATCTGTAGCGTTTGTTAATGCGATTTTATCTTTTGCTAATATCGCTGTTGTGGAGCCGGGATGTTTTCTTTCACTAACGGATTAGTCGAGCAAGTTTACGAGTGCGTTTGTTTAGCAGTTAAACTGTTTTTTCCACTCTGGTGTTAGAATATAATGTCCAGTTTAACCACATCTTTAGTAGTTAAACATATTTCGTTTCATGATATCTTCACTCAGCTGACGTTATCTAGCTAATACTAGCTAATACAACGTACTCCGATAAGAGCCACTTTTTTTCACATTTGGTAGTTCTTATTGTCTATTATAATGCGCAACTTTACATGAGGCTAAACTTTGTAGTTGTCGGACATTTTGAACTGGGATTTTTTTTTTTTTTTTTTTTTTTTGTTGATTCCGGATTCAAATTTGGTTAGTCACTGTGTTACTGTCACAGTGTTTTCGGAAATTGATAGGTTTTCGTTGTTAATTGATTTAGAAAACTGTTTACCAGTTAAAAGGCTTAACTTACAAGTGGTGTCTTGCCGGTTGTCGTAGCAACGTCTGGTTTTTATCAGGAACGATAAAAGTCACGTGGGATTGCGTAAACAGCAGTTAGTTCGTTCATTCAAGGAAAACTCGTCACGTGTGTTACGTGTGATTAGCTAATGGCGTTTCTCTGTTGTGTAATCCTAGGCATACCGGAAACTGGCAAAAGAGTATCACCCTGATAAAAACCCAAATGCTGGTGACAAGGTAAGATTCCTGCATAAATTACCTCAAGGATGATTTGACTTCCCAGTGGAGTTAGTGATCAAAGGTGTGACTCATCACACTGCTTCTGACAAAATGGAAAGAAAACAAGATTAAGTTGGAAAAAACTATGAGGCATTCTCTCAATTTTGCCACTTAACGCTTTCATTTTTTGGACCCACACCTTAGTTTGGAGTGTCTGTCCACAAACTGCTTTGGGGTTTGCAGTACAGTAACTTGACTGTAGAATTCAATACCATGAAATTATGGATTTGTTGATATTTTTTTTTTCTTTTTTTGTTTAACAGCTCTGTCGAGCCCAAATGATAAGTGTGTGTCAAACAATTTGCACAAAGTTTTGTGAACTGTTTGCCAAACATTTGGCTTATTGAAGCCACATCATACAGCTAATTATATTGACAGTAGCTCAGCTTTACTCTCCATTATGCCTAAAACCTTGATGATTTCCTGCCAGTTATTTTCCTGGTCTTCTCTAATATATCCTTGTCTACCTCCCCCAACTCTGTAATATTCCCATTAGAATTTACTGTAACCTTTTTAGAGTTTTGCTGGAGAAGTTTTTAAGTTGCGGGCCTTGCTGCTGTCATGCTCCATATGCACGGCCGGATTGGGATGCTAATTTTTACCGGGACTTTAAGTTGTCGATGGAGAGTTTGGTTTCGTTTTGTCGCTCTCTCTGCTTTCGCGTTGTTGAGGCCACCCAAGGTACCGACAATTCAAGTTGCCGATGTGGGGGGGGGGGNGGGGGGGGGGGTGCCCACAGACGGCTGCGGCCCATATGCCACAATGCATTTCCCCAGTAGGAGGTAACATTCTTAGAAATGGAAATGGAAGCTTCAGGGAATTAAGCCCAAAGGCTGTATTTGTAAATCTAAGCACTTATTTTTAAGCAAATAAAGGCTCGTTGTGTGCTACTCACCTCATCCTTCCTGATGTAAAGAGGATGAAACAATTACATGAAGATCTGTGCAATACAGTCATGCCTCAGAGGGCTTTTTCAGCAAAAGCAAAAATCACTCCAGTGCATTTAGCATAAAATTCAAACTGAAACACAGGACAAGGTAGAGACAGAAGTTCAAGGAAATAATAATATAATTATAATATAATGACAATACTGTGGCTTTACTTTTTTTCATGTTTATACCTTACAATATAATGCATAATGACAAAGCAAAGTAGGATTTTTAAGTGTTATGAGTCATGAGTGATTATCTCCTTGTTTGATAATTGATATGCTAAACATGGTAGAAATGCCTACAAAAGGGAAATGCAAAGCCATATTTGATGCCATATGTGACCCCTTACTTTAATGCCAGAGATGCTTTGCCATGATGGCTCTGAAAACTACCAAAGCATTGTAGACTTTATGCAAGTCATTAAAATTGTCTTTTGTTACACCTGTTTTTATTTGAAAGGAGCAAACTGGAGGGAAAAAAAATGAAATTGCAAAATGACAGTGGATGCTACACCTTAGTACATTCTTACTCTGTGTTCCTTTGAAACATAGTTCAAAGAAATCAGCTTCGCCTATGATGTGCTGACCAACCCTGAAAAGAAGGATCTTTATGACCGCTATGGAGAACAAGGCTTGCGCGAAGGGGGTGGGGGCGGCCCAGGTATGGATGACATCTTCTCTCACATCTTTGGTGGTGGACTCTTTGGCTTCATGGGTGGCCAGGGGGGTCGCTCGCGTAACGGAGGTCGGAGGAGAGGAGAAGATATGGTCCATTCGCTCAAGTAAGATTAAGCTTGTAGACTGATACACCTTTAAAATGAAAATTTTCTGCTGCTCTGCTGAATGCTTTCTGACTGGAACCAGCTGTAAATTCAGACTGTCCTCAGTGTTCAGAAAGGATTCAAACAACCTAAACAAACACACTTTTTCAACAGGGTGTCACTGGAAGACCTTTACAACGGGAAAACAACTAAACTACAACTCAGCAAGAATGTACTGTGTAGCACTTGTAATGGGTAAGTTGCACAGTCAACACTGTGATTTTGTGCTGATGTTTCTTTATTATCTATTCTGTGTCATTGATGCAGTTATTTTGTAAAGGACCATACCAGCCATTTTGCATGTTTGAGCCTAATATATTCAATTTTCATACATGTAACGTTACTGACAGTCATTTCCCAAAGCGTACTACTGAAACGGTGAATTAAAAATGTTTTTCCTACCTTCCAGACCTCCATTGGTTTCTGTTCATTCTGGTATTAAAATCAACTTGTTGATACTTGAAACGTTCTTGGGTTAGATAATCCATCATCACCAACAAGACGTGTATTCAGGTTTTTTTAGAAGTTCCGTAATTTTAGTGTTTAAGCGCAATAAAAAGCGTGGAGTGAATGTATGCCTCCATCGGGGAATATAGTCCCAAAAGAAGACCTGCGTTTATGGAAAAATTTAAAGGACCGTGACTTCATAAGGCTGTGTAACTATTAGCAGGAGAAACATGGATTTTTAAGGTGGGTGTATCACTTGAATATTTGATTTTGAAAGATTAAGAGATTTTGCAAAATATCAGAAAAACTGAATTACAGTTTTATCCTTTGGGATATGATTGTCATTAATGTAGCATGTATGAAAACTGAATATATTTGGCTCAAATATCCAAAATGTGTGGTATGGTCCTTTAATTGGTCTTTTATGCAACAGTGTTGCACACTGTAGAACAAAGTATTTCCCATTTCTATGTATAAATCAAGTCTCCGGTATTTATGTTTGCAGCCAGGGTGGCAAGACGGGTGCTGTACAAAAGTGTGCAACCTGTAGGGGGCGAGGCATGCGTGTTATGATCCGACAGCTGGCCCCTGGGATGGTCCAACAAATGCAGTCTGTGTGCACCGATTGTAATGGAGAAGGTAAGAGGCACAGCAGCGAGCTTAATAACGCAAACAGCTATCCGCCATTTACACTGACTAATATATGCAGGTGAGCTTTTCCTGCTGACTCAGTTTACGCAGACACCTGAACTTGTGTTCTCTAACCCACCCCAGGCGAGGTTATCAGCGAGAAGGACCGCTGTAAAAAATGTGAAGGCAAGAAGGTTGTGAAGGAGGTGAAGATTCTGGAGGTACACGTGGACAAAGGCATGAAGCACGGCCAGAAAATTACCTTTGGAGGGGAGGCTGACCAGGCACCTGGCGTTGAGCCTGGTGATATAGTTCTTCTCCTGCAGGAAAAAGAGAACGAGGTAGGTGCACCAGTGTCCCAGTAACGTGGCTGTAGTTGTAGCAGATGGAAGTTTTGCTTGGGGTATTCAGGATGCAGTTGTTGGTACCTACTGCGTGGGATGCAGACATGTGAGTGCATATACAGGCTGTAAAAAGGNGATGCAGTTGTTGGTACCTACTGCGTGGGATGCAGACATGTGAGTGCATATACAGGCTGTAAAAAGGAGGTGTCTATTTTTATACTCATCCAAATTTAGTCAAAACCCTTTGGAATTGTCATGTCATAATGATCAGTGGGCTACCTCTATAAAGGCGACAATGACTATCTGTTATTAATGAAAACTTCTGTGAATTCTGGAATTAGGATTGCTAAATCGTAGAGATTTTTCAAAATAAAACGAAATTGTCGGTTGTTACAGAATGACGTCTTTCTGTTCTCATGCTCACCAAAGGCAATTTTACCATGCAGAATTTACAAATGGCAGTTGTCCGGAAGATTCCAGAAGAGGCTAAATGAGCATAATTTTTACCATCACATGACAAAACTCCAAGTGGCAAACATAATTTGCTTCAGAATTTATTAATGGCATTTGCTGTCCTTGTTGCTATCCTTATATGGTGCAAGTTTAAGGTTTGTACAATCTGCAAGAAGCACTGGCAACTGTTTGCCTATCTCATGTAAGTTTTTTTTTTTTCTGAATTTGCAGTTAACATATGAATCAAATATTTACTTTGGTGATGATTGTGTGTCAGAGTAACACTGTGCTAACGCACAGTTTCAGGGTACCGCTGATGGTATATGTCACTGTGCTTAGATTGACTTTAGATAATCATTTGGGCAACTTTGATGAGGATGGGGACCAATCAAATTTCATTCTCGTGGTCAAAGAGCCACACATTAAAGAAAACAAAAATCACCTTGAACTCAATAAGATAGCTGTCAACATTGAGCTTTGAAAATAAGGGAGATTTTCTGGGACACGACCCGATCTTATTCTCTCTTTGGAAGCTTTGCACTGGTGGAATGGATGGTAGTAAATACAGCTTAATGACTGAGCGCCTTCTGCTGATGGGTGGTGGTAATAACAAAGGAAAACACCATTATATTTTTCATTTTTATTAATTGAGAAGTCATCTGAGGGCCTGATAGATTAAAGGTACGGGCCGTATCTGACCCACGGACCACCAGTTGCCCATGCCTGCTTTAGAGCATGGTCTGGATAAAGAAAAGGGGCTCCAGCTGGTGATGCTTTAGATCTCTTGACTGAGAGCTGAGGACCAGATTGTCTTGACAGCACGGAGCTGTATATTGTACAAAGTTTGGACTTGAGATTAACAGCATGAATCCTTGCTGTGATGATTACTGAAGGCCATAACCAAATTCTCTCAATCTCAGACAACATAACAAGTTCAAGTAATCCTCAGGAGAAAGAATTTGTAGCAGCGATGTCAGCGTAGGTGGTTTGGAGTACGTTTACATTGCCAGCTGTAATTGTACAGATTTTCAGTAACTTTTTTTTTTTTTTTTTAATACCACTGAAAATGAAAGCATGTGCATGTCAGCTCTGGCAATATCTCCAGTTGAGCTACATCTGCCTGTAGCATCATCAAATTTGACACAGAAGTATAACATTTGGTCCTATCCTGACCTAAAGGCAGCCACACCTCTCCTGAGTTGTCTAATATTTATGATTCACATAATTCCTTACCAGTGCAGAGAAATTATTTTTTCAACCCGCAAAAACAGAATGGTTCCCATGTTAAAAAAATAAATAAATAAATAAAAGGAAATACAGTAGCAGGTGCAGATTGTCTGAGATGTGCATTGCATTAACGTGCAGTTGTTGGCTTGTAAATTTCCTGCTGTTTTTTCAGCTGACAGGAAGCTCGATGCTGTTTGAAACTGTTAGATCAGAGAAACACTCAGTAGTTAATCTGTGTTGTGCTCCTGTTGGGACTGATTGTTTTGTTTTTAGTCTCTCTAAAAATTTCAATCCCTCCATTGTCTCACATGCGCACGCTCTCTCTGCAGTGTGATCTGCAACAGAAAGCAGCAGCAGGAGCCTCAGCTGCCTTGCTCTTGACAGCACATTGTGAAATGTGATGTAATCCACAGTCTCCTCTCTACATGTATCATTTGCTGCGTTTCCATCCAACTTATTTGCATATTTAATGTGCATTTCTAATTATTTGATTAAAGGAAATGCNCTGCGTTTCCATCCAACTTATTTGCATATTTAATGTGCATTTCTAATTATTTGATTAAAGGAAATGCAAATAGATGTGCATTTCCATCAACTATGTTATGAATTATCTCAGAGGTGATTTAATTCTACATAAATGTCCACAGCAAAACACACAGCAATGGAGAGTTTAAATGAAACCCTTGGTGTGGAAGAATACTTATTACAGCCCATTAGCAGTTATAACTGCCTTATTAAATGCAGTCAACAGGCGCCTGAGAGTGCATTACCATGGCAAACTTGCCACGTGTGGTGGGTGAAACTTTCAGTGTAGGTAAAACAATCGTTTACGCGGCGTCAAATTATTTGCGAAAAAATAACAACGGATCCATCATTCTGCATGTGCTTGTTGATGACCACCTACTCTTCTGAGGTGTGTGTGCCTACGTTCCCCAGGCAGTGTACGTCGTGTATTCATCAAATGCGAATAAACTGTTTCCATCCATTTTAATCGCATTTCATCTTATGTGAATCCACCTCTGCCAAGCGCATACATTTTTAATGTGAATTTTGGAGTTAATGCGAGTTACCGGTGTTTCCATTCAGGCTTTCTTATGCTCATAGTCAAAATTTGCATAAAAACAGGTGGATGGAAACGCAGTTAATGGGAGGTCATTTTGGCTCTGAAATGGTGTTTTAAAGTGCAGAGGCAGACTGAGCTTTCCCTGACCATCTATCCACGAATGTCAGAACATGTCAGCATGATGGAAGCAGGCAAGAAGGCAGAAAAGAAGAAAGGAAAAAAAGACGAGGAGAAGAAAAAAAAGGTAGAAGCAGGCTGCATTACTACAGCTGCCTGCACTTATTCTGGTCACTTGGCAAGTACACTTGATGTTACTGCCATGTGTTGTGGAAAAACTGATGTCCACACTTTTCCAAGTTTGCAGATCATACATACACAGGAAGCAATTCAGCGACACCATACAGCTCTCAACAGCATATGATGTCCATCCAGACAGCTTCAGAAGATCAGACTCCTCTCACCTCCCTAATTTACTGTCACATCTGCTAAGTCATGCAGCCCCCCCTTGCAAGCTGTTCACCACAAGATCTTCACCAAGTTTCTACAGCAAGGCCACACCAGTCAGAAAGACGCTTATCGTTTGTCTTATCCGTTTGTCTTAACGACAGCTAAGGCAGGTCATGTTCTGGTCAAATACACAGACACATGTAGTGATAACTTACGATCTTGCTGCTCCATATTTGCCACTCATTAGTTAGACTCCTCAAACATGAGTCCTTTAAGGTCCACTTTAAAGGACCTTAAAGGTCCTGCATAGTCATGGCTACAAGTTACTACTGGACATACATAGGTCATAAGGACAGGTCACATCTTCAGGAGCTTCTGGTGGTTCAGATCATAGCCGCTCAGGGGCCTACTAACACACACACACAGTTACATACTGTGTATTATACTTAGTATGGATGGATACTGTACATGTTGATTAAATGATGTTACATACAGGAATATGAATCAATCAATGATCTAAAGATTACATATAGAGAGTACATTCACTTTCACGTCAGCTCTGTCATTACAATTTGGAAATAATGTTGAAATGAAAATCTGTCTTATTTCCTTAAGACACGCAAATAGTAAGACTTGGGTTAATATACAGGTCTCTTTACTCTGTGCATTCAGCGTTAAGGTCAGGTATAATTATGGCCTTAGAATGAAACATGTTTGGGACATGATAATCAACTGGAAATTATCACTCCTTTTGTTGTAATATCATTGAGTCATTAAAAAAAATCAAAGTCACTAACAGCAGGAATCTGGGTCCTCTAAGAATATTTGTGTACTGTACAGCATGTCTACAAAAATCGACTCAGCCATGGATTTTGAATAAACTTTATTCATCATTAAAATGACTAAAAACCTTCTCTCTTTCTCTCTCAATTTGCAGACTTTCAAGCGAGATGGTAACGATCTGTTCATCAACCACAAGATTGGACTCGTGGAGGCGCTGTGCGGCTTCCAGTTTATGCTGAAACATTTAGATGGCAGACAGATCGTTATCAAATACCCTGCTGGCAAAGTCATCGAGCCAGGTAACACTGTTGATGCTTATTCTCCTGTTTTAACGTCATTTCACCTCGCCAACATTTCATAGTAACTAAGGCTGGAGTTACTCTACAAGTCTTGATGCTCAGTTCTGATCTTGTGCTTATATCTGATTTTTTGTTCAGCATATTTACTTTTTTTTTTTAATCATATCTGATGCCTGTATTTACACGCTTTCACCTGTAGCAGCAGCAGCTATGCGTGCACACATTTCTGAGACGAATATAAAAAAAAAAAAGCTTCAATGTTCTAAGATGAGAGAAGTATTTAAAATCTGATCAGCAGGTTAAAACTTTCACATGCAGAGAGAAACATCTGATATGTTGTGTGAGCGTTTATCTCTCTATCAGGACACGTATGTTAATCATGGAGGAGAAGTGGGTGGAGTTGGAGTTTTGCTGCTGTAACAGGAGCCTGTTATCCCACACTAACGTGTGTTTGACAAACACACATCAGCATGTCTGATATATAGTATGTCCTCCATTTCTGTTTACAGAGAGCATCATCATATTTATGCTGATATCATCATATGCAGATAAAGAAGGAGTCGGAATGGGAAGGAAATTCTGATCTGTGGATTTAGACAGCAGCATTGGTGGATATCTGATACGTATCTGATTTATTTCCACATATGCAAGTGGCCCAAATCGGATCTGAGAATATCTGATTCCATGTGGCTTTTTACCATTTATATCTTCAGGAAGCGTGTCTAATATGTGTCACGTGATCAGAATCAGGTCACATGCGTGGTCGTGTAAATCCAGCCTAACAGACATGGTGGACTAGTATAAGGACATAGTTGGACATCTCACCAGTTTGACTTCACACCTGAGCAGGACTCCAAATTTTTAAATTGGTGTCACTTGTGCTAATAACTCTTGTTATAACATAAATTAGTTTGCACTAAGTTTTTTGCCATTGTGCCACACACTTAAAAAAAAAAAAAAAAAAAAGAGCTTTGTCATTTCTCTCTTACAGTCATTTCCTATTTAGGTACAGCACAGTTGGTGTTCTCTACTCACACACCAGTTATGGGTTAATATTTTAATGCTATGTATTAGGTCCTTTTGATGAGTATATGCAGTACAGCATATGCCGGTACTGCATATACACTCTGTACCCCAGGAGATGCAGAACTCTTTGTTCCCATCAGGAAGTTGGAATCTGGAAAAACTTTTTTTTTTCTTTTTTTAAATTGATGTGATTTATAATGCGCTGCATCTGTTCCAGGCTCAGTGAGGGTGGTGCGAGGAGAGGGCATGCCACAGTACCGAAACCCTTTTGAGAAGGGTGACTTGTATGTCAAGTTTGATGTCCAGTTTCCTAGCAACAACTGGATCAGCCCTGAGAAACTTGTGGTAAGATCCCAACTTATCATTAAAGGACCATACCAAACATTTGCATGCTTGAGTCTAATATTTTCAGTTTTCATATACATAATGTTTCTGACAATCATTTCCCAAAGGATAAACTGTATTTCAGCTTTCCTGATATGTTGCAAAATCTCTTAATCTTTCAAAATCAAATATTCAAGTGATACACCCACCTTAAAAATCCATGTTTCTCCTGCTAATAGTTACACAGCCTTATGAAGTCACAGTCCTTTAAATTTTTCCATAAACACAGATCTTCTTTTGGGACTATATTCCCCAGTGGAGGCATACATTCACTCCACACTTTTTATTGCACTTCAGTGCTAAAATTACATAACTTCTAAAAAAAAACCTGAATACACGTCTTGTTGGTGATGATGGATTACCTATCTCAAGAACGTTTCAAGTATCAACAAGTTGATTTTAATAGCAGAATGAACTGAAACCAATGGAGGTCTGGAAGGTAGGAAAAACATTTTTAATTCACCGTTCCAGTAGTATGCTTTGGGAAATGATTGTAAGTAATGTTACATGTATAAAATTGAATATATTAGTTTCAAACATGCAAAATGGGTGGTATGGTCCTTTAACTGCTTCTTATCTTTGGTATCAGTAGGATATTCAGAGTAAAAACACTTCTAATGTTCAAATCAGCAATTGCCCAGAAACAGTGTTTAGATGCTTTAGCACTAACAATGATATGTGTGTTTATGTCTAGGCATGTGAAGTCAACTGAATAAATATGAACAGAAATAACTTCAGTCTTAGCTGCACAGCCTGCTGAGCGTACCATGTGGTTAAAGTACATTGAAGTGGTCTAAGCTGTGATGTGATTCGTGTTTTACCAGGAGCTGGAGGACATGCTGCCTTCACGGTCAGAGCCGCCCATCATCACCGCAGACACCGAGGAGGTCGAGCTGCAAGACTACGACGTAAGCCAGAGCTCGTCATCAAGTAGCCGCAGAGAGGCCTACAACGACAGCTCAGATGAAGAGGGCGGCCACCATGGGCCAGGAGTGCAGTGTGCCCACCAGTAGTCTGTCACACACAAACACAACCCACATTCTGCTTGGAGAGTCATGAGTTGCAGAGTCATCATCAAATCATGAGTTGCAGAGCAAACAGGAGGTTAGGTCAGACTGAATTGTTTCAGTAGTTCCCCACACACAGATAAAAAGCTAGACCTATTGAAAGCTGGCACATGGAATGATTGATTATTGGTTTGTATGTTGATCTGGGTCTGAGGAGCTCATCCTGACACTTGGGCAGCCACAAGAGTTATTACATTGCATCTCTCATGGATTCACACACTCGAACAGCAGCTGCGAGTAGAAGTCATTAAGTTTTCAAATATTTAAAACGAAATAAAAATGGGCAGTTGCTTCATTTAATGTCATGACCATCGAGGACTGCGTTCTGGCGGCCGGCCCTTCTTATTCCTCAGTCACCCCTGTTTCAAGTCCTGTCCCTCTCACCAGTGGGAGCTCCAGGTCAGTTGCAGAGTGGAATGTTTCTATTTGCTCAGTGTGTGAATTGCATTTTATTTTCAATGTATTTACAATAATTTAAAAAATTACCAATGTGCATATACAGAAATGCACCTGAGAAATGCGATGTGCAGATCCCTGGACTCATGTATTCATGGTTTTATTCACTCGGCGCCATTTATAGGATGTGTCTGATTTTTACAGCTTTATGTTCTTTGTAGGTTTTTATTTTCCTTTCTTTATATTTTTAAATTCAAACATTATTGTGTATAATATCATTGAGCTGGTTGTTAAGCTTCACCATCTGCTGCATTCAAAGTTGTGTAATTTTTAAAAAGAAAAAATGAGGCGTGAAGTTAGAGCCCGTTATCTGTGCTGAGACCATGTGCATTTTTGGTTCCTGCACTTACCAAACATCACTCAAATAAAGGAGAACACTTCTTAAGAAAATGTTTATGAAGTTGTTGAATAAATTGTTGAAATATCATGTACCCTTTGTTTTGCCTTGGTTTTCTCCTTTGTGTTTGCAGTCAGTATAATAAATAGTAAACAGTACCACTTTTTTTTTTTTTTAAACCACAAATACATTAACTTATTTTTACAAAACACTCAGNAAAAAAAAAAAAAAAGGTCAGTTAATGGGGCACGGAATGATAATTTCACAGATAAATACTGAATAAAGGGGCTGCAATGATAAAAGGACCATACTGTCCATTTTGCATGTTTGAGCCTAACATAGTCAATTTTCATACACGTAACGTTACTGACAATCATTTCCTAAAGCATACCACTGGAACAGTGAATTAAAAATGTTTTTCCTACCTTCCAGACCTCCATTGGTTTCAGTTCATTCTGGTATGCTATTAAAACAAAATAAAATAGAAAGCAAGTCAGTCCATTTGTCCTCCAGATTTAGTCTAAGAAATTCTCAAGGTAAAATATCGTGTTATGCACTTTCTGAGTTCAAATCCTGGTGGAACCATACTTGGTTTGCAAAGTAAAACGAGACAAATTTAGCATCTAGAATCCAACCAAGAATACTTGGTTGATATCCATTATATTAAATCTATTGTAATGAACCTATACTTGACTGATTACTTAACTTATCACAGCTGTACAGAAGAGGGAAGTCACAGTTATAAAAATTCATCACCTTTATTCAATAATGCATTTAATTAAGGCAGCTCATAGACAGTACTGGTACTCAAGTGGTATTGTAGATTACCCACACTCCCTCCCCGGCACTGACAGACACTAGCATCAGGAATAAACAAAATGACACAGCAAACGTGCAAATCACACCAAAATTCACAACACTATTATATTCCACCATAGGGACGGTAGTCACGGCAGTACAAGAACCACACTATACACACGATGATTAAAGTATCTGCAGACACCAGGTGCGGGAATAAGCGGCCGAACAACACACATTTCCCGTACTCAGCCTGGAGCTGCTATCTAAAAGTCTACACATATTAATATAAGAACACAACATATAAAGTTAAGATTATCACTTAGCTTTCCGAGGGTTCGAGACCCTCTCCCCGGGGTCTAAGCGTTTGGCGCTGGTCCGGTTCCCGGGGCACCAGTCTGACAAAATCACCGGGCCAGCGCGATGGGGGTCCCGTGATGAACAACGGGAGCGCCTCACACCATCTGCTAAGAAGCGGCCGAGCACTCCTAATCTCCCCCGCCCTCACTNGAGCGCCTCACACCATCTGCTAAGAAGCGGCCGAGCACTCCTAATCTCCCCCGCCCTCACTAACCAGGACCTAGCCCCTCTGGAACCTCTCCCTAGCCCGCTGCCGCAGCGGCGCCTGCTATCTTCACCGCCGGCAGCCCCAATCGGCGTGCGAACGGCACCCACCCGCCAGATTTGAGTGTGGAATCACGTTCTCCTTGACCGGGCAAAAGCCTTGTAACGTCCACCAAGCACCGCTTCTCAGACACAACCTCTCTCTCTCTCTTCCTTCTTCTAAGCGTCCTCATCACCTCACAACTGCGCTCAGGTGCGTTAATCAGTCACAATTAATCTGCCTCACTCGTTTCCTGTGAGCCAGCTCCTACTACACTACGTTTGTCCTGCAGATTTATTGTTTTGGAGATGAGTTCCAGTTTGTGCTACAGCTTTTATTTTCGTCATTTGCATCCTATAGTTTTCAAAGTAAAACAAGAAATGGATAAAGCGAAGACTTACCAATTAATTATTTCTTAATTAAAAAAAAAACTCACTATAAATAAGCATGTAAGACACAATACCATAACAAATCTGAGTTGCCTAATAGTTTTGCAACTATCAGAGAAAAGGCTGCTTGCTAAATAGCCTGTCTTATTACAGGTGGAGAAAAGCTACGTACTGAACTTGGATACTTTTATTATGCTTGTACTAAATTCTTGTATTTTGTGTTACATCATTTAGTTTTCACACTCAGGTTTCCAGACAAACGCTACATGATCTTTTCTACCTTTATAAAAGGCAAAGACAAGCTGGCTTTCAGCGGCGCCGTGGCTTAGTTGGTTAAAGCGCCTGTCTAGTAAACAGGAGATCCTGGGTTCGAATCCCAGCGGTGCCTTTTTCTATCCGATATTTAAGACGGACTCAAACTTTAATCACGTGAAACATTTTCGTGTTTCCATCTAGAAGCTTTTTTCGTGACATCTCTACGTTAATCTATTATAAGTAGATTTATAGCCGTTTTATTACGGCAGTCTGTAAGGCAAAACTGAACCACGTGGGGGCGCTAATGACACGATGTGATTTTCAGAAGTAAGAATCTCGGTGATTTGGAAGAAAAATTACGAACCGATCCGCCGCTTAGATTTACGAACACTTCCAACATCCAGACTCTGCTGAGTAATTTGTATTTAGTCGCAGCATCTACACTTTCTAGCCAAGCGTTTTGAATCCGTTGAGACTGGATGTTGACTAACAAAGAAAGAAAAATGTTCATCACTTTTGTTGTTCTCTTTGATGCCGAATGCCGACAGGAAGTTAAGCCTTTTAGACTTCAAAATAAGACCACATAACACATGCTTGTTAACATGCAAAAATCAGACAATCTGGTCTGGACATTTCATATTTATCATTTTCCCCATACATGACAACATAATAAATTGAGACAAACAATAGGAAAAAAAAAATCAGACATAATCTGGATATTTTGCTTTTTTATTTTTTTTAAATGTATTTATAATTTTCCCCATACACAACAACATAATAAATCAAGACAAACAATAAGAAAACAAAAAAGAGGCTGCCAGTTATACAGAATTTAAGTGATACAGAATACCAAACAGTAGATCTTCACTTCTACTATTTGTGACAAATTACGTAGAGCTAGTTGTATTTACACTCCTGGACTCATTCAGGTAATCAAGAAATGGGTCCCAAATAATGGATATTTCGCTTTTAAAACCGATAACAGTTTATCAGAACTTGGCCTTTCATGTTATCGTGTGATTTGCAACATACTCAGTTTCATCGTATTATTTTATGATCATTTATTCATATTTATTCCTCTGGCCTGCACTGTGTATCTGTCTACTTACTTTTTCTCTTTGCTTAAAAATCCCATTAACTTTATACTCTTGTACCTTTAATTTTAAGCATTTTTAAATGTTTAGTTTGTGACATCAGATTTAATAACAATTCAATGCTTTTACAGCGCTGGCCCAAAGTATTGCGCTCTCCTGTATTTTTGTGTAAACTTTCCTTTCTGAGTTAAATACCACTCCAAATACAACTAAATGTATTATTTAGTGTGTTAGAGTAAGTACAACTGAAAAAAAGCCAATAGTTGTTAATAGTGTTAAGTAGGAAGACACTTTAGACATATTGTTAAGATTTGAAGAAGAATATCAATATTATTAGTAGAGATCAAGTTAAAACATCTTCTTTGAGGTAGGGTCAGAGGTCAAATAGTTTTCACGTGTTTTCAGTGACTTGTAGAAATATTGTAGTCATATTACTACTCTGACATCCACATTTAAGTCTAAAGAATACTAGAATATTCTGAACGAATACTCAAATACTTGTAAAACACCAATAAATGAATTGTGTTGTGTTTGCAGTGGTACTTTGGTAAAGTTTACACAAAAATACAGGGGGAGGGGATGGGCAATACTTTTGATCAGCGCTGTATTTTGACCAAGTATGTATATAAAATGTATATAAAAGACAACTATAATTTAATTGATTTATACAGTACAAGTCTTTCATTGGTCTTTGTGTACAACTAAATGTAACCATAAAACTACACTACTGTGAATACAGAGTGTGTAAGGATGTTTTTGAGAAAATTACATGCATTTACTCCACATATGTCAAACTCAAGACCTGTGGGCCACATCCAGCCTGCTGTACAATTATATCTGGCCCACGAGATAATGTCTAATTTCTATAACAATTGGCCTGCCGGTATATAGTGCGAACATTACAGATACCACAAATCCCAGAATGCACTGCAACAGCCAGCGCGTCAATCAACAGCTGCAAGCACCAGCTTCCCTCCCCTCCATGCCCATCCAGTCATTTTTAATTAATGAACTTTAAGCTAGTCCACAGAAGAAATGTCCAAAGTAAAGGTGGATCTGAAAACAGGCTTTCAGCACAGGAGGAGTTAGAGAAGCTNGAAGAAATGTCCAAAGTAAAGGTGGATCTGAAAACAGGCTTTCAGCACAGGAGGAGTTAGAGAAGCTGTTTGCTGTTAGAGATAAACCTGTTTGTTAGCAGAGCTGATGTGGACGTAATTAAAGAACATAACATCAGAAGGCACGATCACATTTAAAATATTATTCTCATTTTGCTTGTTAATGAAAAACAAAGAGTGATTTTAGATTTCCCTTCAGAAAAATGACAGTTTTCTGGCTATTTTTGATGCCTGTGATAAAACGTTTTCACTGTAAATGAGTCAGTGAAACACTGCTGATAGAGAGGAAGACATAAAAACAAATGAATGATGCTGATGTGTTATTTATTTTGAATTTGATCTCTCATTTGTCTGTTTTTTTTTTGTTTTTTTTTTTTCATACCTCTGGTTTGTTCTGAATTCTATAGATGTGTTGGGAGCAGCAGTTAAAGTGAAGTTCTTATTAGTGTGTGAATAATTTGTCATAACACCTCCATGAAAACGAGGCCAATTTAAGTCCGTTTTCAATAAAAGTTGGCCCTCGACTTTGGACCCAGTTTTTAATTTTTTTAACCCCTCTGTGATTGAGTTTGACATCCTTGATTCGGTACTTTTATTTTGAAAGCAGAGGCCGGAAGTGTGAGTTATAGCAGCTGTCTTCACACTAAGGTTTTGTCTCCCGCTGCAAAGGACACAATGCTTTTTTACTGGGAGGACTGAGCGGACTGTACCGTGTGCACGGCGTGGAAAACGCGAAGCTTTGAGCAGCGGTAATCTGACGGTCCGCGGAGCATGGGGCTGCTGCTGCTCAGGCTGCTCAGGCTGCTGCTGCTCAGGATGCTGTGGCTCCGCTCTGCGCTCCTCTCTGCAGGTGATACAAAGCTTTCATGCTGCTGCTGTGAGGCTCAAACGGGGTTTAAGCTCATCTGTACGCGCCTGGGAATTTGTGTGAAAGCTGAATCATGATATGTTGATGAGCCTCTACATGTTATTGATTTAACCCTGTGTTTGCTTCATGATCAGCGGTGGTCATACTACACATCACATTTTCATGCTGCGGAGCCAAACCAATCCTCATATTCCCACATGTAATTACTGCTGGTGTTGGCGTGTCCGTGGCAGGCTGATGGTGTGATGGATGAGAGGAAGGGTTGTTGTGATTGGCTGAGGTGAGAAGATGAGGCGATCATTCTGCAGATATTGATCTGTGGCGGTTAAACGATCAGGGTTAGTGTGGAAACATGGATGCTGCCTCACAAATCTGATGCTGCTATCAGCATTACATCATGCCTTTCTGCAGCAAGTCAGCCTCTCTCTCTCTCTCTCTCTCTCTCTCTCTCTCTCTCTCTCTCANACAGAGATGGCTATCACAAGGTGTGTGTGTGTGTGTGTGTGTGTGTGTGTGTGTGTGTGGATGGAGATGGAAATGTGTTTTAAAAAAGCATAGAGATGTGAACTCAAGAAACATGTTCAGATTTTTCCCACTCTCAGACACGTTGGTGCTTGTTTGACTTGGATACCTTTTCAGACAGGGAGATCAAAGACACACACACACACACATACACACACACACACACACACACACACACACACACACACACTAAATTGTGGAGATTTGTAGTAGAAGTACAAGATATGATGTATTATAGATATTCACTCATGCATTCATTCATTCTTTCTTGAAACACACCTCATGAAACAAAATGCAGGGCAGATACTGTCAGCGCTCTGCAATATATCATCAGTTATTTAAAATGTTCATGCCTTTCATGTGTTCTATTTTTTTTTTTTTTTTTTTTTTTTTTTTTTGTCTGCTTTCCCCTTAACCAGCAGTGACTTTTTTGATGTGATGAATTTTCCAGAAAACACCCCAGCACAGAGAGGAATCTGTTTCCATTCAGTTCTTTTAATACTTTGCAAAAGAGAGAGAGAGAGAGAGAGAGAGAGAGAGAGAGAGAGAGAGAGAGAATTCTCCATTTGAGAAACATGGAGAGTTGCATCCCTGAACATGTCATGCATTCTGGTTAGTTGAGTCTTCTGTCCCAGCAAGCATGTTTTTTGCTGATTAACAGGGGGAAAGATGTCTGCAAATCTAAGATAAAACAAAGCTAAATTTGGTTGATAATTTTTTTTTTTTTTTTTTTNTTTTTTTTTTTTTTTTTTCAGACGTCTTTCTTAAAAGTAGCTGCTGTGTTTCTCTCTGTGTGTACAACCTTAACTATTTTTGCTATTTTGCCACGGGTGGTGAAATCATCACGTCTCGTTTCTGAATCGTGGCTTTCTGCCTGAATAACTGTTGCTGTAATCTGATGAGAAACAGTTCTGACAGGGAAAAGTTTTTTAAAATTTTGGTTGGTGATTCAGCAAAGCACAGCCCTGTTGCTGACATCAGATTTAGCAGCATATCGTGCAGCTTCAGCCCAGCCTCTGTGTTTCTGTGTCATGTTGTCCACATCCATCACTTAGCTCTAAGCGATTATCCCCACCATGAGTCTTCTGATTCATCACAAACCACCAAAACAAACACAAACGCAGCAGAAAGCCATCAGAACCAGGAGAAACTCTGCTGCGTGTGGATATTACATAATCATTATTAAACAGCTGATTTAATGTTCCATCCTGCAGTTCTAGTTAATTATGGAATGGCCAAACAGCTTTTTCTTGCATTGTGTGTCACTTCTGCTGCAGCATCAACAGTAACGACATGATTGGATGTAATGCTTAAGAGTTCTGCATTCATCTCAGTATAAAAGAATCTAATCCTTCCCATTGATTTTACATTTACGTCCCATTCAAAGCAAACAGGAAATGATTAGACAGACTCGTTCTGCAGAAGCCGAGACACTTTTAGGTGTTGTTTCTGGATTTTCCATGCGGCTTCAGAGCGGCTGGAGCTCATTCAGAGACAGAAGATTACGTTTTATTGCTTATGTTGCATCATTGATTACAGTTTGGAATGCATGCATGTGAGATTTATAAAAAAAAATATTAGTGTGTCGATTTTATTTCAACATCCAGTCAGATGTTAGGAAAACATTCAGGGTTTTTTTTTGTTTGTTTTGTTTCTTATGATAATACCTTACTACATAGTCTTTAAAACTGTGTATGGTTTAATTGTTTCAACAAATATAATCTACATCTATTTTATTTATTTTGACTCCTCCTCAGGCATGCTTTTTTCTTTTTTAGAACTTTTTATTTATCATTTTATATACAACATTGACCTGTGCACCCCTACAATATAGCCCCATCTTCAACATGGTTTCTTGGTATAGTATACATAATAACATAATGCATAATGTTCGTATTTAACCAGGCAAATCTTTATGTACATTCAGACCGTTATATTAAACACAAAGGAGTGTCCACTTTCATATTCTTCGCATTTATCCATTCCATCCATCAGGAGAAAGAAACGAAGAAAGAAAATTGCTCAATACATAGATTCAAGAATAAAATGAATGAGTAAATAAATAAACAAATAAATATTGTCCCCATTCATCAACATATCTTCAAGTAGATAGTTTTGAGTTTATATCAATAAATTCCTCTTTATTTCTGCAGATAGTCCATTATTGGTTTCCATCTAATTAGAATATGTCCATGTCCAGTCATAATTTGGCTGTTATATACTCCATATAGAAACATTTTTTAATTTGTCACGCCGCTGATTCATTGTTGGAGGTTGGAGGTTCCGCCAAGGCATGCTTTTCTTCCTAGTTTAAGTTTTGGATCACAGCACCTGCTGGGTGGAACTCTGGCTTTTAATCCAGCATTTTAATTGGCTAATTTGGTTTGAGTCTCAAAAGGCTGAACAGCCACTTACCCTGCTTTAATTTGGTTCTGTTGTCTCACACACACATGCACCAGGGTCGAGGCAGCGCTCATGGGTCTTAATGGGACGGGAGGCTTTTATGTGCACATGGCAATGAAGCTTGTCAGGTTTTGGAAGTGACATTTGTAGAGAACTGGGCTGATGTTTACAGTGTTTTGATTGGCTTTTCCATGAGTGTGCACAATGCAAGGTAATATTCTTCACACTACGTTTAAAAACTTTTGTCAAAGTGGCTAAAAAGTCATTCTTCCTGAGGCCATGTAATCAGAACGTTAGCACAATGTTAGTCAGCTCGGTTAAGGAGGTTATATTTATTTTTCGCCCATGTCTCTTGGATGGTTAGTTTGTTTCTTTGTTTGTTAGCAAAAATTAAGAACGGATTTTGATGAGACTTTGTGGAAGGGTGCAGCATGGCCCAGAGAAGAATCTGTTAAATTGTGACAGAACCAGGGGCAAATCCAGGAATTTTTGAAATGATTTCTCAACACTGTGAATGATATTTTTGTCAGTTTTTTTTTTTTTCAAAACAGTAATACACTAATGTCACTGAAAAAAACCAAACAAACACATTTAACCCATGATAGACTATCATTAGTTGCAATTTGACTGAGATCTGGCAAACTAAAGCATAAAACATATGCTTGGACAGGAGCACATTAATGAACTGCTGTACAGCAACATGATGCTGATTCAGTAGCTCACAAACAGTTTTGATGTGACTTTAATATTTACAGAGATACACCCAGAAATATATCATCATTATTATAGGTGTTTTTTCCTCTTTAGGCCAGTTTATTATTAGAACAAAACAAATTTTTTCTACGTTCGTTTGGCCTTGGCAGACGTATGAGCCTCAGTGCATGCCATTGTAGTTATAATACTATCTATACCGTACTTAAAGGACCATACCACTTATTTTGATATTCTGATATTATTTTGATACTAAGATATTCTTTTTTTTTTTGTCTGCATATATAGTTGTGGTATATGCCAAGATTGGCATAACTGTTTTTTTATATATATACAATATGATCTAGCAACAGACAGATAATATATAGTGCATGTGTGCAAGTATGTGACCTTCACCGGCCCTCCTTGATCAATTCAATTCATTCAATTTTCATACATGTAACGTTACTGACAATCATTTCCCAAAGGATAAAACCGTATTTCTGCTTTCCTGATATTTTGCTAAATCTCTTAATCTTTCAAAATCAAATATTCAAGTGATACACCCACCTTAAAAATCCNATTACCTATCCCAAGAATGTTTCAAGTATCAACAAGTTGATTTTAATAATGTACCAGAATGAACTTTGCTTTGAGAAATGATTGTCAGTAATGTTACATGTAAGAAAATTGAATATATTAGGCTCAAACATGCACGGTATGGTCCTTTAACACTGTAAAGCACACACACACACACATACACAAAGTAAAGAACATCTTCCAGTATGTAGACCTTAACTCCTCACTCCTCTGGCATTGTATCTTCCTCCTTTAAATCAGCTGTAATCCAACCCTCTTTTCAAAAGCTGCCCTTCATCCTTATGCCGTCACGTTTTACAGAACACCAGAGGGTAGGACACAAAGGTCTTTGTCTTATCCTCCATACTCCTGGTCACCTGGCACTGTGCCTTTGTCCCTGGAGCAATGGTGCAATGGGAACAAATGATGCTGTCGCCTTGGCTGCCAGTTGGACTGTTTTTGGTTTAGCCTTCATGTGATCAGACAGAGCTGCTGGTGAAGGAGGTAGATTGTTTCAGGGGTTTGGCACGAATCATAAATAGATGCTGGTGTAAAACTGCCTACGCTTTGGTTGCGGACATCTGTACCTGCTACAGATTTGTTCATCAGATCTGAGGATTATACATTATACAAAGATAATCAATATTCATTATAGAGTTATCAACAGTCAGTGGCATGTAGGGTGTTAAAACATACATATATAGCACACGTGGTACACACACGTACCATATGTGTGGGGACTTGTGGTTACATAAGATGTTTTGTAAGAAATCCAGGTTTATTTTTTCATGGCTGACACGTTGTGTCGAGGGGCTCTTGAGCAAGGCGTTGAACTTTCACCTTCTCACACATCATTTTAAGTATCGTAATGATAGATTTTCCATGTCTGAGCCCAATAAATACTACCTGCATACACATTACATTACTGACCAGCCATTTCCAAACTACAAAACTGTATTTTAATGTAATTTTGCCAAATCTTCCAGTTTTTCAAACTCACATGTTCAGGTGACACATCCACCTTAAAATTCAGTGTTTCAGCTGCAGTGCATGGTTGTAGAAATCACTGTTAATGTTCAGTAAAAGCAGGATATTGCAGAGTAATTTGGTTAATTCTGACTTGCTGCTGTTTGTCTTCAGACACGGTTTGGTGTGTAATGAGTACGACTGACTTATGGCACAAAGATGGAGCTGAGTTAAAATACAGTTTGAGTTGCTGCACCTGTTCATAAATGAACAGAACCAGCTGCTGTAAAAATATAACATCTAAGGAACATAAATGTTGACCGCTGTCATCAGGTGTTTTTGAGGCTCAGCTAAATTCCTTAAGTCTAAAATAATCACGCGTGTTTTCTTACTGAACCTCATTCCTCATTTTAGCTGGGCATCAACCTCACTAATGTCTCTTCTTCTTACCAGCAGCCTGCAGTGAGCAGGTGGAGGTCCATACAGAGCGTAGGGGGGTCATCTACAGCCCCTCCTGGCCCTTAAACTACCCCCCCGGAGTCAACTGCAGCTGGAATATCCAGGGAGGTCAGGGAGAGGTCATTACCATCAGGTAAGCCCCTACACACACATACACACACACAACAGTACAAGGTGAAATTAGCTTATGGTTGATATGATCTGTGTGTTCAGATTAATTTAAAACATTTACGGTACAATCCACAATATTCCCTTTCTCAGTCCTCATATTTATGAAACAAGACAGAAACATACGTTAGGTTAACTTTTCCTGTCACCTCACTTCTGTAATCAGGAACCCTTCAATCATCTTAAAGAACAGAGCCTATTGAAGAAGTGAGTGTTTATATGGAGGGTAAGAACTGGGTTATGTTCATAGAGCAGTTCACTCTGCATACAAACGAGCTCTTTGTTTCCTTAGAGCCACCCTCCTGTCTCCTTCCAACAAGCCCTCTTCTGAAAATTTAGTGTGCCCTCTTAAAGGACCATACCATCCATTTTGCATCTTTGCAAAATGGGTGGTCTGGTCAGCAATATGTGGATAATATGTTCCATTTTCATACATGTAACGTTACTGACAATCATTTCCCAAAGCATACTACTGGAATGGTGAATTAAAAATGTTTTTCCTACCTTCCAGACCTCCATTGGTTTCAGTTCATTCTAGTACGCTATTAAAATCAACTTGTTGATACTTGAAACGTTCTTGGGATAGGTAATCCATCATCACCAACAAGACGTGTATTCAGGTTTTTTTTTAAAAGTTATGTAATTTTAGTGTTTAAGCTCAATAAAAAGCGTGGAGTGAATGTATGCCTCCACCGGGGAATATAGTCCCAAAAGAAGACCTGCGTTTATGGAAAAATTTAAAGGACCGTGACTTCATAAGGCTGTGTAACTATTAGCAGGAGAAACATGGATTTTTAAGGTGGGTGTATCACTTGAATATTTGATTTTGAAAGATTAAGAGATTTTGCAAAATATCAGGAAAGCTGAAATACGGTTTTATCCTTTGGGAAATGATTGTCAGTAACGTAACATGTATGAAAATTGAATATATTAGGCTCAAACATGCAAAATGGGTAGTATGGCCCTTTAAAATCTTCTTTCCCTCACCAATAGGATGAGCACAATTAATCTGGAATGTCCTTTAATGTACGGTATGACTCAGTAATAATTGCTCTTTGCAGGGCCATCACAGACACTTCTGCATATTGTTCACACCTTATAAGCTGCTGCCTGCTGCTTTCCTTGTTGTGTGTGTGTGAATGGACACCAGCACCACACACACACACTCTCAAACTCTGTCAGCAGTGCAGAAGGTGCAGCATATCCTATCCATTCCTTTAACCTGTTTTAATGTGGCAAAACTCCAAGGGTGCTGTGTACACTGATAATTAGAGCATAGTGTCGTAGCGAGAAAAGACTCTTGCCTGTCATTTTGCAGTCTAATCATACCTTGTATATTTGGCTAAAGAGACTGTCCTGCCTAATTGCGTTGTTGGTTTATATAATTTTTGTTCATTACTTATCATGATGAATTCATGCATGAAAAGAGAAACACATCATCTCTGTATGACATGAATGAAATGCTGGATCTGTTGTGTTTCAGCAACACCTGTGCCATGTAATGCAACAAAATAAATAGCCGAGCAATACATTCTACCTTTGTGTAGCTTGGATTATAAGGTTGGATTTTGGTTGAGGCTGTGATTCATCTCTGTAGAAATTTTTCAGACTGTTGTGTTGGATTATATTGTAAATTATTGTTGTTATTTTGTCCACACATTGTAGAAAATAATACAGTAGATCTGTGGCCTCAGAATTTTACCATGGCCTTAAATCAAAACTCCCTGACACAGTCTTAAACATCATGAGCCTGTCAGAGATGTTCCAGGTCTGTCATATCTTCACTGTGCCAGCTGGACTATTGTAAGGCCACAAATTGGTTTGTAAGGCCATGAATCAGTTTTAATATCCAAGAACATTTATATTTGCTGGTTTTGTTGTTTAACCACATGCTACCATTTGGATGAATATAATGAAATATTTTAATTAACAACGTTAGAAATGTTAGTTCTTTGTCTAGCGTTCTTTCAGTAGGAGTGCTCTGATTGTTTGCAGTGCAGATACATTTGATGAACGTTTGTCCATCATTATGTTCTTCCATAATAAAAACCTACGGCTTATAGGCTACACTGAAAAACCCTCCAACCCCACACCCCACACCCCACCAACCAGCTCAACCCACTACCCTGCACTGACCAATCAGCTTCATCTCTATCAATCCACTCCCCTAGCTTCCGTAACTTTGACGTGGAGGAGTCAGGAGGATGTAGAGGAGACTGGCTTCTGCTGACTCCTAATCGGAATGGGAAGTCCAGGCTGTGTGGCTCCACGCTGCCTCCTCCCTTTATCTCCACCAGGGGGCGCGTTTGGCTGTACTTCCACTCCCAAGCAAACAGCTCCGCTCAAGCCCAAGGCTTTCGCCTCTCCTACATCAGAGGTGAGTTGGGAGAATGGGAGCACACCTAAGACCAACCCTTAACCTGAGTGAGTCCATATTTAATGTTGGAATTATTTTTACTGCAATATAATGGTCGATGGTCCCTAAAATTACAGCTTGATGGTTTAGCTCACATTGACATGCAGTAATGACTGAAAATAATATGTCTCCTAACAGTACAGGAGTAGCAGAAATAGTATTATGTTTGTGGTAGTGTTGTCTTGTATTATATAGGAGTAATATTAAGTGCATAGGGAGCCTATGTGGTAGTTTTTTTTTTTTTAGTCCAGTGCAAAATGACAGAACCTTGATGAAGATTTTGAACTGAGACATGTTAGTTTGGACAGTAAAGTTATTCTACGACCTTCATTCAAATCCTGAATATTATGGACCTGCCAATTAAAAAGCAATATTATTATTTCAGTGTTGTACCTTGCCAGTAGATCATTGGATCTCTACCCCAAGTAAATTAACTTACTTATCTTGACTGTCAAAAGTGACTAAGAATTGCCATTTTCAGTTCCTACCAAATTCCAAATCAGTAGAGGTGATTTTAATGATCTCAGCAGCTAAGAAGGCATTAGATCCAACAATCAAAGATAATGCATGCTGATGAAATACTTTGTTATAAGTAGCAACATATTTTTCTACTATTTTTCTACACAATAGCTACACAAAGTGATATGTTCACATACAAGTAGAAGTTTAAATGTTTAAAAAAATAAATATTGGAATGAAATGTTACTGTGATTTCTGCTTCATAGTGTCAAATAATAACTTTATGCAACATGTCTTCGTGGGTTTAGATCTTTTTATAGTATCGTTTAGTATCACTCAGCAGATCAGAACTGAGGTCTGTTACACATGATTAGGATTTGAATGAACCCAGAATGTGTTGAAGTCAGCAGGATGAGAATAGCTGCCGAACCCAAAGTCCATCTGTGTATCGTCAAGACTGCTGTTGATTGTGTAATATCTTGCGTTCAAATTTTGTTATCTCAGCTAAGTGTCAAAAAGTCTCAGAGTTGTTAGTCTGTCACCTTCTTTTCTCTGTAGGTCATCTGGGCCAGAGCAGCTGTCAGGCAGACGAGTTTCTGTGTGGGAACGGGAAGTGTCTTCCTCGGTCCTGGAAGTGTAACGGTCAAGATGAATGTGGCGATTTCACCGATGAGCGCAACTGCTCTCCCCCTCCCACCGAGGCCCGGCCCAGCCTCTGCCCATTTGGTTCCCTGCCTTGCACCGAGGCCCAGTCCACCCGCTGTCTCCCCGCCTCCCTGCGCTGCAATGGAGCCAGAGATTGCTCTGATGGCATGGACGAGTTGGGTTGTCCTGACACCACCTGTGGTAAACGTCTCAGAAACTTCTACGGCTCCTTTGCTTCCCCAGATTTTTTTCTGGCCAACCGGAGCACTTTGGCAGAGCTGAGGTGTTCCTGGCTGCTGGACACTCAGGATCCCAAACCCATTGTGCTGCAGCTGGACCTGCAGCTGGGCCCCAGAGACTCGCTGCACGTCTACGACGGTCTGCTGCATCAGGCGGAGTACCTGTTACAGGTGTTGTCATATCATAACAACCGGCGTCCGGCCCTGCTGGAGTCGAGCCGGGGACAGATGAGTGTGTTGTACCTGGCACAGCCTCACAGCCCCGGGCATGGCTTCAATGCCACCTACCAGGTATGGCACACTGGAAATCAATTTTTTAATTTATTCACACAACTGAATCTAAATATGCTAAATGTACAAAAAAGAGTTCTGGGTAAACTCTCTTTTTTAAGATAAGATAAACCTTTATTTATCCTGAGGGAAATTATTGTGCCAAGGTTGCTCAGTAGTACATGTTACATACAGCCAGCTGCAATAAAAACATTAAAGTACTGCAAATGCAAAAATAAAAAATTAAAGTTACAAGAAATTCTATACTATACTAAAACTACTGTATATACAATATATACAAATATACAGATCCACAAAGATTAGATTTTTGTAGGCCTTTTCCTAGTATCTCCACTTTACTTTTCCGTGAACTCCTTTCTATCATTCCTCTGCCTTTAACACCTGCAGTATCAACCCCATTCAAGTGTTTTCTTCTATCCATCTACCTCTCATTACTGAAAGCGTAACCTTTTTATTTTATCATTATTTTCATCTTTCCTTTTTTAACTGAAGTGGATTTTACAGATGAATCAATAATAAATCCAAGCTATCACCAAGATTAATCCTCAGGAAAAGAGAACATTCCAGCCAATCAGAGGAGCAGTAATCCTTCTCAGTGGCATGTTTCTCTCCGTCCCCCCCAGGTCAAAGGTTACTGCTTTCCCGGTGAACGCCCCTGCGGCAATGATCAGGGCTGCTACTCTGAACGGCAACGCTGTGATGGCTACTGGCATTGCCCATCCGGTCGCGATGAGGAGGCCTGCCCGACGTGTCCGGACGGGGAGTTCCCCTGTGAGGGTGGGACCGGGGCCTGCTATCCAGCCTCTGAGCGCTGCAATAACCAGAAGCGGTGTCCAGACGGCTCGGACGAGAAGAACTGCCACGACTGCCAGCCTGGAAACTTCCACTGTGGGACCAACCTGTGCATCTTTGAGACATGGCGGTGTGACGGGCAGGAGGACTGCTTAGACGGGAGCGATGAGAGGGACTGCCTGGCAGCGGTACCCAGGAAAGTGATCACAGCTGCTCTGATTGGCAGTCTGATCTGCAGCCTCCTGCTGGTTATCGCCTTCGGCTGTGCCCTCAAACTCTACTCCCTCAGGAGCAGAGAATACAGGTAGGGTGTTGCTCTTCTGAGTTCTGTCGTCTCTTTTGTTGTATTTCTTCTTCCCTTAAATTGATTCAGCACTTTTTTTCTATCTCTGCTTTTCTCTTGCTTATTCTTTTCTCACCAGCATTGCCCTTCATGGCAAAGTGTTCTATTGATCGATGACTTTGCACTACAGTTACCCTTTGCTATTTTTTCTGCTCAGTTATCCTTATGCTGCAAAATGCCATTTTGAAGGAAAGTGCATTAAAAACAGCTTCTGGTCAGTGTGGAGTCTTTGCCACTTTACCATTAGCATTAATACCAGTGCAGAATTATTGGGCCTCTTGGGGCTCATCAACCACAACATAACACTCGACCAGATTTTATGTCATGCTCACCTGTGTAACAACACCTGTCCAAAATGTACATGTTCCATACTGCATTTTACTCATAGATGTGATAGATTTGAAGGGTGACGACACACATTTTTGGTTATTGGTTTAATTCCCGGTCAGTCCAACAACCTTTTCAACCTCCATTATATCAAATAGCTCTGTGTGATGGAGGAGTAGGGTGGAAACCCAAAAATTTAAATGCATAAAAGGCCCATGTTTTACCACAGCTGTTTGGATAACTTTTTTTTGTCACCAAAGCAACGAGCCTGAATGAATTTTGCTGTGTTTTAGGTATGTGATTGCTCAGTCGAGCCTCCACCCACAGTAATCCCATAGTGCGTGGCTACAAGATGTGTTATTTTGTCTTATTGCTGCTGATTGCTCAGATGCCACACAGTGTCTGAGTCACCAGGGTTTGGTTAAGATGCTGTCCACATTCTCTTGTTTTCCTTCTGTCTGTCTCTGGTGTGTTTAGAGCTTTTGAGACTCAGATGACTCACATGGAGGCAGAGTTTGTTCAGAGAGAGGCTCCACCCTCTTATGGTCAGCTGATTGCCCAGGGTCTCATCCCTCCAGTGGAGGATTTCCCAGTGTACAACCCCACCCAGGTAACGTCACACTAACGCAAATAGTAATTCTGTATCTAAATATTATTCAGAAGAATGCAAATAAAGCTCAGGTCAGTAAGCGTGGGCAGAAAGGAATCTGTGACATCATAACTCATTAAACTTTGAAGCTGAGTGGCTGCAGCAGAAGATCATGCTGTAATTTTTTATTTTTATTTTATTAGTTTATTGATCAGGGACAATGCTCATTCATCAACAGTAAAACAATAAACTGTAAAAGAGCCAGAGTTAGCCCAAAAGACTAAGTTTCATCTGCACCCTGGCCAGATCTTAAAAAAAATTAATCTTCTCTGTGAATAAGAAGAATACAAGGTCACAGTACAACCACACAACTAGTCCAACTTAATGCAGGGAATTGCATCATGTCACAAAATACTCAAAACAGCAAGATGGTTCCAGCAATATGAGCCTGCACACTCTCCATTTTTGGGATGACCACATGCATGCACATTCAAAGAAACACATGCATGCACACATATACGCACACATACACACACACAGGCATGCATGCTCAGGGTGTGGTAGAGCTGACAGAGTGTGAGATGCATAAATGCTTGATATTCAGGATATTCACTAAGGTTTGTTTAATAATTCTGCACAGAGGGCAAAGATTAGACTTTTATGAATGTGTCACTGGGGAACATGGAACTGTTTAACTGCTGATCAATGTTCAGTATCACTGCACCAGAAAAAAGGATGTGGATATTGTGAAATGTTATATTTAAATTAGCCACCAAGATATTTCAGAAATACCTGCAGTTGCTCATGTTTTCTGCAGCTCCACCAAAGCAGAATGGCCACTCTTTGGCAGAATACAATGTTGCCTGTGTGCCTAAGCGGTGAAGGCTACTGTCATAATTGTACATTTTTGATTTGTTTTCAGAAAGCATGAAATATAGACACTGTGAAGTGTCAAAAGAATAATCACCAGTCTGATTAATTGTGAAATATTCTCAATAAACACTTTATATTTTTGTGATAGCTGCATTTTTAACACTTAATAAACCTGTTTTGCTGGAAGCACTTCAAAGTCAAATCCACCAGTCCCGGCATTCAAATTCACACTTTTTTTTTTTTCAAGCTTTTGCAAATTTTACCTAAAATGACCTTGACAGTTTTCCTTGTCTCTGTGTTCCTCCCCTCCTCCAGGCCTCTGTGTTACAGAACTTGCGGTTGGCAATGCGGCGACAGATCAGACTGCACTCATCGCGGCGCTCCTCCTCCTCCTCCTCCTCCTCCTCTCGTCGGCGCGTTGGGCATTTGTGGAATCGCCTGCTGCACAGTGGAGCACGAGCAAGAGGCCACGCCCCCTTGCTTGACCCGTCCGGACCCACACAGATCACATTGGGGCTCCACAGCTATCGCACTGTGGGGGAACATGGGCCCCAGGCCAGATCTGGAGTAAGGGATGTGGATGAATTTGATGGCATGCCAAACTCCTGTAGCTCAGCCACTATGGATTTGCAGCCCCACCCTTCTGAGAGCCCACTGTCACCTCTGTCCCCCCAGTCAGGTGTGGATAGTCCAGAGGAGGAGGAGGAGGAGGAGGAGGAACTAACAGCTGTGTCACCTCAGAGCTGCATCAGCAGGCAAAACTATAACAGTCCACAGTCTGAGCCCCCCACCCCTGGTCAGAGTGACTCGTCAGCCCCTTCCACCTCCCTGGANCAGTCCACAGTCTGAGCCCCCCACCCCTGGTCAGAGTGACTCGTCAGCCCCTTCCACCTCCCTGGAAGGACCTTTACCCTTATGCCACCAAAGGGCTTCTAGGAAACTGGTTCTGGAGCTGGCGGTTAACCTGAAGGGTGTTTCCCTGAGACGTTACTCCCCCTTGGGGCCCTTATCTCCTATTTCACCTCCTGTGGTCTCCAGTTGCTCCCAGACACCCACAACAACCCAACCTCAAACTCAGCAGTGGGAGGGGACTTCACTCACTGAGCCTTTATCTTCTTCTGTGAAAGCAGAGGCCGGTGACAGCCGTGACACCCAGGAAGTGCCAAGCAGGGAGGTATGGAGCAAGGAAAGAAGGAGAAGGGAAGGAAGGTGCAGGGAGGGAAAGAGCAGGCTCAGCAGGACGCCCACTGATGAGGGAAAAGTTTCAGGCAGGGAGACGACTCCGTGACGAAGTTTTCAGAAAGCCACTCTGCTAAAGTGTCCTTGAAGTTTGTCCCTCCAGCTCAGGAGATGCTGAGGTCTGAGCCTGACCTCAGCCTCAGCCATAAGGTTCCCCTACAGGGATTATCACGGTACCGTCAAATATAATTAGCTCATTTCCATCCAACTCTCACATCAGTGCACACTTGTCAAACTGAAATAAAATGAAGGTGAAAACGGAAAAAGCATAAAAGTCGATGAATATAACAAACGCAAAAAAATCTGTGTATGCACTAAACTGAACAAATTTATATAGTCTTTTGTTGAGATCTATCAAAGCAGCTGAAATAATGCTCACAGTGCTGTAAATTTTAAATCATTGTGAACCTGCACATGTGCAGGAGCTAAAAGCTTACTCCCAGAAGTTAACATGAATCAGGAACACATCCTACAAGAGAGTGCATACTTCTGCCAAGGATTTTATTGGCTGAAGATTTCCTCTGGATCCATAATATGATCTGGTTCACCTCCAAAATTTCAACATTGTCTATCTGTCCCCCCAAATTTGATCCAATTCCACAAGTTTTTGAAATATCGTGCTAAGAAACAAACACCTGTAATTTCATAACCTCCTTGGAGGTAATGACAATTTCATCCTGTCCTTAGTCTTATATTGGCATCGTCTTCATCTTCAGCGCCAAAGCAGCCTTTGTGTCATTACACAGAGCCATTATGCACCGCAATATACTGTGAACCACATTAGCCTATTGACTGACCACATGAGTGGGTCTGATTTCCATGTTACTGTATCAGGATGACATTTGTAGGAGATCATGATCGGCATCACAAACCACTGAATTATACATTCGATCCATCACACCAAGCCTTTCTCAGTATTTATTCAACATTTATATTTCCAGTGCCATTCATAAACCACTTTCCATTTCTAACAAATGTGAAGAACACCTCCTCCTCCTCCTCCTCAAACCTTAAGCCTTCCCCACTTGAACAAACCCACCTCCTCTATGTCCGTCTGCTCTGCTTTTCATTACCGAAGACTTTATGTCAATCCAGGAAATGTTTAAAATGACTTTAGAAGGAGATGCTCCATTCTGGTATGTGAAGTCATAAATCCTCTTCATCCCAGCGGTATACACAAAGCTGCAAATTGCTCATTGCAGATGCCTGGACTGCTGTGGTTTTGACATTAATCAAAGATTTCTATTTTTCAGTCTACAACAGAAACATGTATAGTTCTACTTTTGTGATTCTGGCTTGACGAGCATTGAACTTGATGACAATTTGGGTCACCTGATGCTTTTTTTAAGCTTGTGTGTCCCAGGTGTGACACTGGAGGCCTTTCACTATTTGCAGGTGGACTTGTAGAGAATGTACTGATTTCATTTTTTTTTTTTTTCCTGAAATCAATGAATCTCTTTCACATGAATGTAAATGTCGCAAAGCAGCCTGTAAAAAATGACCAGCAGCTACATGCTAGTTGATTTTTGCAGGGAAGTTTTCCTCACATGGAGACGTATGATTGCTTATACATGCAGTTACCTGGTAAAATCATGAACTTGGTTTGTAAATGACTGCTTTTTTTTTTTTTACAGGTAAACAGCCATCGTTTAGAGGCCTAAAATGCTGATTGGTTAGTAAAATATTTTTTGTTAAATAGTGTGGGTACTGGATGGACTGGTGGACTTTTCATCTGCTCTTTAATATTCAAAATAAACAGAGGAAATGTTTGAACACAAAACTGAAAGTAAGGAGCCATAAGTTAAAGCAAAGCCTACTCATGTTGCAGTAATGAGGTTTTGAAGAGATTAAGGGGCTGGCTGGCAGTTAGTTTGAGACTGTAGTGAAAAGAGAAAATACAATTTAAATACAATTTATGTGCTATTAAAAGGATTGCGTGATATGGAGAAAGATTACTTATTTCTCCTCTGACTGCCAACTATAAATTAGCTTTCTCGAGCAGTCAGTATTGCAGTGTACAGAGGGTTTTTATTTATTTAATTTTTTTTAAGTCTTAATGATTTTTCCTTGCATTTGTTATATTCATAGACAGTTTACTTGTTTGAAGAGATTAAATTAACATGATTGTGTGTCTGGATAGGATATGAAATTTGATATGGTGGAAATGTTGAAACTATAGACTTTTCTCACATTTTGACTAATCAATCATAAGTGTAAATCATAACACTGATGATAACAGCTGCAATGCAGTAGGTGTGTCATTAAAGGACCATACCAACTATTTTCCATGTTTGAGCCTAATATAATCAATCTTCATACATGTTACATTACTGACAATCATTTCTCAAAGAATAAAACTGTATTTCAGCTTTCCTGAT
>VXCM01004210.1:0-52105 GCA_014773175.1 Lucifuga dentata
GCTGTCTGCCTTCTCCCAGATCATTTTGGGATTAACTTGCTACACAGTCTGGTCATGCTAAATCTGAGGGTGGCCTCAAACTTCTGGCCTGTAGTGTACATTATTTTGAAATAAAATTGTGACTACAACTGTGGATTTTTGTTTACACTGAGGACATTTTCTTTTCAATCGTGACAGTTTCTTGTTTCTATGCTGCTGCTGCAGAAAAGTAATGCTGCCCACCCTGATCTCTACCAGCTCCTCCACAAAGTTGAACAGCAGCGGGTTGATTTCCTTCAGCTTCAGCACCGGTCGTGGCATCATCAGGGACAGGTAACGCAACGAGGAGCGACAAACCTGACAAGATGACACAATGTCAGAACACAAACTGGCTGAACATGACCTTTAGCCTCACAGACGTACATGGAAAAGACTTTAGGCATTGTGTGTGTTGTGATGTTGCTGTTGAGGGTACGATACCTTGCGTGGCTCAAACTCCCAGTTGTGGATGACGCGTGCTGGGATGATGGCCGTGTCATTCCAGTGGCACGTGACGCAGTAATACTGGCCTGTATAGTCACACTGCCTGGCTTCGCTAGGTACGCCCCCTGCAGGACAAACAAACAATAGCCATGCCATACACCCTATACCAAAACAAATGATCAAAGCAAAAACCATACAAATTAACTTGCTTTTGTTTAAATTGGCTTTGATCACCATTCTTACTATTAACATGGTGGAAGAGTCTAACAAAATAAATGACATAACAGGAAATGACATAACCATGATAACACGCATTACAGGACACTGTACATATTGTTGACACACTCACTCAGCGACACAGGTGTGCGGCATTCTGCACAGCGGTAGTCTTGTCGGTCCAGTCCGATCTCAGGGCAGATGCTGAGCTCATACTCTGACTGATGGCTGACCTTTGACCTCACACAGGGCTTGGTGATAAGGTTCATACACTTACTATGGCAACGGTAATAGCAACCTGAGACATGAGAAAGATAATCACGAAGTCCAGTGTTAAAATTCTGCTGTTAGTGACTGTTTGGCGTCTCTTCCCCTTGTTTGTTGTAACAAAAAGAAGCACCAAGAAACATTCTTTGTATACGTGGCGAACAAACAACTTGTTGTTCTGATTCTGCTTCTGCTCATGGCATGAAAAACAATAGCAAATCCAGATTTATTTTTTAACATACATGTCAAAGTGTCATTATGAAGACAGACTGTATACAGACAGTGTTGTACATGTGTTTTTTTAAATGTTTTATTTCATGCAGTTTTCAAGGTAGGTAGAGCTAAAACTTATAAGGATTATATTGTATTGGTTTTGCATGTTTGAGCCCAATGTATACAAATACACATTGCCTTACTGACAACCATTTCCCAAAACATACTATTGGAGTGGGAAATGTTAGAATCTCATTCCAGTACGCAATAAAAATCAACCTGTGTAGACTTGAAACGTGCTTGGGATAAGTAATCAAACACAATGAACACAACATCTGTTCCATTTTTGGTTGAAGTAACTTTATTATCCAGTACAACATGGAGCTGCACCTGCACAGAAGAAAATATATGTCTCCCCCAGTGAATATAGCAACAGGAGAAGACGGCTTTTATCAAGAAATTAAAAATGACCATCACTTCTACATTCTGACATACAGGTTAGCAGGAAAATCAATGAATTTTAAGGTGGGTGTATCACCTGAATATTTGATATTGAAAGAGATCAGGGGATTTGGCAGAATAACAGAAAAATTTTCCAGCCATGTTTTGGAAAATGGCTGACATAAACAGAACGTGCATGCTTGTAGAATTTATTGGGCTAAAACATTCAAAATCACCAGTATGGTCCTTTAAAGGCTGTGTTGTTTCAGACTGACAGCATGAGTCTAGTGTGTCTAACCTGTGCAGGTGTACCAAGTCTGGATGAGGCCCCAGATGATGGTGCTGCACTTGTCGCAGGTCTGTTTCACACTCTTGCTCTTTTCCTTGGAAAAGCGATGCTCCAGCAGGATTCTTAGATTTGGCTCATCCTCTTCAGGGTCCTGTTACCAGACAACAACCAAAGAAAAAAAAAATCAAAAATAAAGTCAACAATACCTCCAGCACAACTGTTACTCAACTATATGCAACAGTATACTCACACAGCAGAAAGTCTAAGACCGTTCAGAGTTTTATTTTCTTAGACTCTTTTGTATTTTACCATGAGTATGTAGCCTAGAAACTGTGAACTGATACAAGCTCAGTAAAATAAATAAAAACTAACAGACTTGTTTCATATCCCCTCTGCTCTTGCTGAGGAATTTAATTCTTAACAGATTTTATTCATCTGGGAGGGGACAGGCAGTTTATTAGTCTTATTTCAAAAAGACAAGGCCTTTCAGTAATCTAATCGTCTTCCATCAAATGGCAGGTTTACATAAAGCTGCATTATAAAGTGCTTTGGAAAATCCCATCTTTAGTAGCTAACAGACTTAGTTTTGTTATCTTATGGTTAAAATGACACAGTAACAGTAAAAACTCTCTATAAAAGAGGACAGGAATAGCATAAATAGCAGCAAATAAAGTAGATTAAATTACATTAAGTCTGTTGAGATCTTGTTTCGAACAGATTGTAGTATGTCATTAGTCAGTGCTAAAACGTTAAAAATCAAAATACATTTCAAATGCATCTGAAATCATGAGGCAAATTCTCCTGTATTTAACCAAAAGGTCAATCTTTAGCAAACAAAGCAAATTTGGTCAGCCAGTGATAGAAAAAAAACAAACATATTTTACATATGCAGCTGACCAACTGACGCTAACATACAGAAGAGCAAATCTACATTAATGTCATTTACAGAAATGCAAGCAAAGCATATATTCAAATGTAAATACGAGACCTTAATTTAAATTACAGATCAAATGCTTCCTTCCTTCTTTGTGTCTGTAAATGATGCTTGATCTTATAGGCAATTTGATGACAGTTTGCATTTCAAACTCTTTTAATGAACCTTAAGCTCCTGCAGCTTCAGACGAAGGTGGATAAGTTTCACCACTGTGTCCTTCTGCCTCTCTGAGTGCTCCGGCAGCTCCAGGATCAGCCTCTTGCACTCCTCTATGGCCATCTTCAGCTGCTCAATGTCAGATGCTACAAACGAACCCTGAAATAACAAAAACAGAGCAAAAGCTTGTGCAAACATCAATGATACGGAAAAGATCAAAGAACTCTTGGTTTTACTATGCAGACGTGTTTGACGTTTCATGATGAATTCTTCTGAGTTGAGAGCAGTAGTGACGCGTGACTCACCACAGGCCGTGAGAAGTGGTCCTCCGCTAGACCCAGATCCATGGGCCGATCAGAACTGTGGGTTCTGGTCCCAGAGGAGAACAGCTCAGGTCTAGCTTCTAACAAGAGAGGAACAGGGCTTAAAGCACTGTTCATCTTGTAAGCACATGCACATACTATGGTCTGTACTCAGTTATGCATGATAACTTCACACACATGACTGTGGTTACATAAGATAATCCTGCACTCTGACTAATCATTCAAAGCGTCTTCAAGGACAACAGAGACAAACGGAAGGATTTGTGGGTAATTCTGAGCTCTGGTAATGTGTAACTGTCAGTTAACCAACAGAAGCTGCTGATTATGTCACTATGAACCTTGAAAGCATCATCAAGGATCCTTTCCACCCTGCAAACTGTCTGTTTACTGCCCTGTCATCTGGCAGACGGGACCGCAATATTCGCACAAAAACCACATGATTTAAGGACAGCGTCTATCCACAGGCTATACGAATTTCTATGACTGCTCTAGCACTTTAGATAGTATCATGCTACTTTTTTATGGTCTTAGGTACGTATTGTTTTTTTCTTATGGTTTGTATGTTTTTTTATGTGGTTGTGTATAAGTGTGCAGCTCTGAGTAAGTATTTCATTGTTTTTAACACCTGTGTTTTATACATATGACAATAAAAGCTGAGCTAAACTGAAATGTTGATCACTTTGGGTTTTGGTTGACACTTTCAGAGAGGTGTTGATTAATTCGTATGCTGCTTTTCAAATGTGTTTTTGTTGTTGTTGTTTTTGTAGTGTGTATCTGTGTGGTTATTCTGACACCCCTGCATTATATTTGACAGGGATGGTGTTTTTGTGTTCAATGCCTACAAGCTAAATACTGGCAGCACTTTACCAAGTCAACTCCATTACTCTGCTGAAATTTTTCAGTTTTGGTAGATGCATTATCTTTCTGGAGGTTTGTTTGTTTGTTTCTCTATGAGATCATATTAAAAGGAAAAGGACATAACAAAATAATAAATGTCAATACAGTACATATGATCATGCCACAAAAAAGTAACATCTGTCAAATTAACACTTATAAAGCATACAAGTGTAAGCTGTATAAGTGTATGCATACAAGTTTATGCCAAGTATAAACGCTAAATACTGAAATTATATTACAATGATCAGCATTATGATTACAGGAGAGAAAAATCCTGATAAAATGTAAGTCAAGGTATGAAGAGCAGTATGAAAAACAATCAAGCCTCAGTTAACAGTCCTAAAAAAAATGAAAGTAAAGCGCACAGTGAAGCAAAGGGAACTAATCATAAAGTTGTATCAGTCTTACATCTTACTGACACTAAGAACAGAAAAAAATGCTGTTACCTGCATACACCTCAGTAAAAAACATGCTGAGAATCAGGCACAGAGGAGCAAAACACACAGACAACAACGCGGTGAACTCAGCGAACAGTCCCGCTACTCTCACCACTCAGAATGACTGCAAGCATACAGAAACTTCTTTAAATCCCAAATCCTCAAATATAGGAAGTGTTACTAAAACATTGCTTGTACTTTTCATTTCCTGTAGTTTAAATATTTCCTACTTCCTTATCCACAAGCTGATAGTTATTCAGTGAAACACACTTCATCAGACTTCACTCTCAAAATGTTTATGCTTGATCAGCTGCAAACTGAGAAACCCATGCTAACATTTGAGGGGAAATAATTTCTAAAAATCAATTTCATGTAAAGGAGTCTGCCTATTCTCTCTCTCTCTCTCACACTGTTATTTCTTCATTTTACTGTAAGTACATGGCAAGTTTACATCTGCAAATAACTGAACCTCAGAAAACCAGAACCCATGATCTCTAGAACATATCAGGAAAACCAATACTTTTTAGTATATTTACTACTTGCCTCTTCAATAAAATAGTAATATTGATCCTGTCCTCACATGTTACAGATAACAGCTATATATGGGCAGCAAGTCTTCACCTCATCTCAGAATGTAAACAGGGAACATTTGGTTGGTTTGTGCCATATTGGCCATTAAATTACAAAACTGGCCAGCCCTTTTACTGGGCTCATGGCTCTAAGTTAGCCGTAATCATTTCTCATATTAGAAATATGATAGAAATGTTCTGTTTGTTGGTGCCATGGTTCCAAATTCAACTTAACATATCACTTTTTTTTTTTTGTCAAATAGGTAAAAACCAGAAATGAGCCATAATTAAAAGCTAATTTGCTTACATCTCTATGACAGGCTGAGCTCTACTGTCAGAGCAGTAGACTTTTATTCTTATCCATTTTCATCTCTATGCTTCACAGCACTACACCTCAGTATTTTGTTAGTTATATAGAGAATCACCTTCCATCCATTCATCCATCCAAATTGAAATGGAATGGGATGCAGGACATAGTGCAAAATCCTGTCTACAATGAAAATGTCTTTCTGTAAAGATCCAAAACTTGATGTTGGGGTTGTGTGTTACATTAGAATGTCCGTGGCATGATTTGACTAGAGAGAAATTACCGTGTTGTGGTGGGGTCTTTCCTGCTTGAGGCCCATCTTCTTCCTCTCCACGATTGAATGGATTGAGGCGGCTTTGGCGGAAAAGTGCAAGTTTCTCATCATACTCCATTTCAATGGCTACATCTAAGGAAGACAGAATACATGACAGTCACACTGAAAGCTGAGTTGCTTACTCTGCTGTTGTATTTATGATTAAAGGAAGGAAAGAGAAGGCTGGCTGTACTTTACTAGCTAATCAGTTTACTTGGCTATTGGTTATTTTGCTCTGTGGTCATTAGGATGCATTAAGTAAGCAGAATACAAAATAAATGCTGCAGGCAAAGCAGTTGGAAATTTAAAGATCAGTTGAAAAAATATCAAATATTTTTCAATTCCTTCACGCTGCCACAGTTATTATAATTATCTACGGTTCATTAGTCCCATAAAATTCAATAGGTTTTACATAATAGAGTTAATGAATAACCTCCTTTTTGCTGCCAAACTTCCAGTTCAATATAATATTTTATGGCCAACAGTACAAACAAGAACTAATCTGCATTATTTTTTCAGGCTGTTATTTGTATAAGGGAGTTTTCATGAAGTGCTATTTGACTTAAATGTCACTAAATGACTAAATAAATCATCTACATACTCAAATTCAAACCTGAAAATTTTTATCACTACATGAATCATTTTACAAGGATTAATTGATAAGTTCTGAACCTGACACAGAAAGTTCTAATGCAGAGATGTTCTTATTATATAAATTTCAACACAATCAAGTTCCAGTTCCAGGCGGAATTTTATTGCAGTTTCACAGAAGTTATTTTCTTTGCTGTGCAAAAATAAATATATAAATAAAAAATCCTCTACAGGTGACAACATTATTAGTTTGGACAGATAGGCTCTACCTAAAGCCTTTTTCATTTTTGGGAATAGCTGAAAGTCTAAGGCGGCCAATCAGAAGAACAGGGTTGATGCTGAACAAGTTTAAATTCACAATCATGATTGGCAAGCCATTACGGAACCTGACAGTGCATTGTGTCCATTTAATAAACTTACAGAACATGAGGTACCACTGCAACTTCTAGTTATAATCAATGAGCTCAAATTAATGCAGATATATATTACTTTTACAAAAATATTCTGGTTTTTACTTCCTCATGCATCCGTCTCAGAACTTATCAATCATCCCTCATAATATCTGATTTAAAACTGTGCAAGCCAGTGTTTGAACTAAGCATGGTAAGTATAAATAGTACAAATTAAAAAATAATAATAATAATCGCCCTGCCAATGTGCTAGACACTGATAGATACACACCGATTATGAGCAGATGAGACAGTGAACAATTACTTTAAAAAATCACCAAATAGTGTCAATTTAGTATGACGTCATGAAATTTCAAACAGAGTAAGTTGTAACAGTAAGGGCACGAGGAAACAATAAAATCGCAGGTCGGAGGCTATAGCTTAACATCGCATATTCAGGGTGTAAAATAACACGGTACTCCTGAGTAAAATGCTAATCCTCATTATCTTATGATGGTTACGTAAACATAAAGAAACAACAATAATCAGATGTGTCAGTGACTATGTTATCAATATGAGAAGAGGACATAACACCAACTCAGACGTCAGCAGTCAGCTAACGCTAGCCGGCTAGCTTAAAAACAGTTATATTTTGGTGTGTCTGTTAAATCTACGCTACAGCAGGAAGGTCAGACGCTTACCCCGTTGTTGACCTAATTTATCACTAACAATGGTCAAATCGGAAAATGTGGTTTATGGTCGAAGCTTCAGGTAAACATCAACAGCTGCGTCCGTGTTATTTTGTTATTGTTATCAGCATCACAAGGCAAAAAGCATCACGTCAGCCATTGTTAAGGAGGCTGTTTCCGCTCAGCGTTTTCAAAATAAAACCCCTGATCGCTAACATGCAGTTATATGTGTGGTCGATTCATGACACTAACATGGAAATTTAGGAGAACATTCATAAGCAATCTGTACAAAATAAAGGTAAAGGGGTTTGTGCTTCTTATCTAAATGTCTCGTATGTTCATACCTCCAGGCGCCAATGAATGCAGTGTTTTGGTACTTTAATTGTGATGTGAAACATCTTGTTCCGGTGTCGTTCCTTTTGAGTCAAATGTACAATGATTTTATGATATTTATTAGTTTTATTATTTATTTATTATCAATTATTTTATTAAACGTATCTAACTGGGCTTATACTATGACACTGCACCATTTATAGACTCACATGCCATCCTTTATACTCCTTCTTTTCTTCCCCCCTATACTAATAAACATGACTTGACTTGTCTGAACGTCTGCACGTTGACAGTTTCATTGCAACAACCACTTCAACTGAAGAATCAGTTTTAAAAAATATATTTATATTGCAGTTATGTGGTTTAACAGTGATATGTATAGAACAACGCTGTATAGAGCTGTTCGCACCTTAACCTGTTCATCTGTACTTGTCGATATTTTCAAACCATACGTGTAACTGCTGTATATCAAGTCACTGTCAATATTTCTAGTCACGGTAAAGGTTTCTTAATTTCATATTCCATTCGAGAACAATATTGTAATGTATTTTGTTGTGTGCATTTCATATTTTATTTTTATTTCTACAGTTTCTTAAATGATCTCTTTGTAGTTATGTTTATACTTTTTATTATTTTTATGTTTTGTTATACTTATGTTGATACCTGCACTAAGAAAAATTCCCTGTGCACTTTGTGCTTGGGGAACAAAAGATTCTATTCTGATGTAGATTGGCATGAAAGCCAAAGCAGGGATTATCTCATAGCAACCCATGAATTGTTGAAATATGAAATGTGCTATTAAGAACTTCTATGTCTGTTAGCTTTTCAAGTGCACACTTACTGTCCTCCGATTGATTATAAACTTTCAGGTTTCTTGAGCTTTTATAACCTACTACTAAAAACCAGTGCAATCACCTGGTGTCTTGTGAGAAGTGTACTTCCATGATGTTTTGAATGAAAATCAACAAAGAACCTTTCACAAAATTTCAAATTTGTTAAATTTGCTACTAGAGCAATATTTTAGTAGGAACATTTGTAAAATAACATGTTGTGAAGGGAACTTGTTGAGATCTGCAGCTGATTCTCTGCTTATGGAGAAATTGTTTTATAACAACATTCAGAGAATAGCCAGTGGCAGATACTGGTGGTTCTTCACAGAAAAACCAAACATTAAAAATGGGGTCAAACATTTCAAGAAATACAGATAACAGTATAATTTACAACACTGTGACAGTGCCTGGAAAATGAGATCATGTGAAATGGACCTTAAGGCATAAAAATGAAGATAATGGTGCATAGAGAACTAAAGCTTAATGGGGAAAGGAAAATCTTAAAATATAAATTATTTTTCACTTCTTAAAACAATGATTTAACTCAGCCAGGGTCAAAGTAAAACCAAGTGATTCAAAATGTCACAATGTTTAGTGAGGAAAAGAAAATGAATGAATACAAGGAAAAACAAAGGAACAAACAAATCAGCTCTTGAGTGGGAATGGAAGTTGTAAGACATTTTTTTCTGTTGAGTCTCCTGTCAGCAGCCTGAATCTGTAGTAGGTGTCTGCCTATAAGCCAAATTTCTGTGCAAGTGATCATCCTGACAATGCACAAATATTTTATGCCACACTGGAGACTAGGCTAGACTTATATTAAATATATAGAGATACTTAACGGACCATAGGTTTGATTTCTGCATATTTAACTAACAAAAATGTCTTTTCTCAGGAGATGGATGCTGTGGAAAGGTTACTATATTTTCTTTATTAAAGACATTGTTTCATTTTGTTTTCTGTCCCATCGTGCTGTTTCAAACTAGCATGTGACTAAATGTAGAAACATTTTCTGTCACTTCTTAAAATAACTAATAATAATAATAAATTAATAATAATAAAAAAAATAAAAAAAATAACTGTACAACATGGAATATATGCAGTTATATATACAGTAAGAATAAGTAATCTACAAGGAGTATTACGATAAAGCAGCAGTGCAAATGAAATGCATAATGTTGGTCATATTTAATGTAAAAGCTATAACAAACTGTATGGTAAAGGTAGATTCATTTGGGCACCTTAAGGATACAGTAATGAACACCACATTTTCTAAAATAACTTTAGTTGTTTCTAGCTATTTATACAGCAGATACCAGAGAATATACAATCATATATCATAAAATACGACACTAAAAATTAAAGAAAATATAAAGTGGATTATCGCAAAAGGAAATTGTTATAATATGTTTACCTGTTAATACATTACAGTAAACTATATTGAAAATACAAGGCTGCATATCCAAGAATGCAGATCTTTCAGGTTCACTGAACGGAACCACGTTACTAAACAGCAACTCTGTAACTCTCTTATCAGCAAGTCTGTTCAATTATATGCAATGATGGGCTGCACTATTCAGTATTCAAGAGTAATATTCAGTATGGCAGCCCATCTGAGCCAGAAAAGAATATATATAATATTTACAGTTTAAACACATAGGTTGCTGGACTGCTTCCATTTTTAAACCAATTAAATCACTTTGGCCCATGTGTTTAAACTGTAAATATTTACAGTTTGGCCCATGTGTTTAAACTGTAAATATTTACAGTTTAAACACATGGGCCAAAGTGATTTAATTGGTTTAAAAATGGAAGCAGTCCAGTATTGGTTTCATGCATACAACAAAACGTGTCAGCTCTTACTGTAGGCTTTTGTCTATAAAATATGAATTTTGAGAAGAGAAACTTCTAACCTTCTCTCACAGCTCAAACACAGATTTCAGTTTTTCTAAAGGGGATAAAGACAATTACAGTCTCAAAGTATTTACAATACATCCTGAGGAATATCAACGATGATTACTGAAATGAAATCTATGAATGGGATCATAAATACTGTATAGCTATAAATGGGATAAAAAGTAGCTTTTTAATACACAGTGCAATAAAACTCAATAATATTTTATAACAAGTTATTTTAATTTCCAGTGCCACAAGTTTAATTTTCATCCATTAAAACGAAGAAGAAAATAAAGCTCCTTTAACAGCCATAAAAATTCACAAAATATAGAAAAAACAGATCCAGCAGAAGAATTAAAAGAAACTGACTGAATACCACATCTAACCTTTAAAATCCACATTCTCATTTCCAAACGCCAGCAGGCCAGATGCTTTTTCTTGCTTACCTACATTATTTATTGATTTATTTATTACTTTATTTATATTCACATTTGTTTACACATTTAGGAAACTACGTAATGTTACATATCACTGGACTATAACGTTCAGTGATAGCGTCTACTAAATGCAGCGGGCAAAATATCTTTAAGTTATTTTGCTTACTCCATTTTTATGGTTGTATTTATTAGATGATACCAGGACGAGAAACTTGAAGAGTTGATTAACAAAAACAGACATCTCCATTTCTAAAACAAACAAACAAACAAACAAACAAACAAAAACAAAACAAAAACAATACAATGTAGGAAATCTTGTTTGTTTTTTTATTGTGCATTCCTGGTTTTATCATTTAAACTGATGTTTGGTTAAAATAAAAATCTAAATGAATTAACAAAACACAAGTAATGTGCCATTTGATTGATTTAACCTAAAATGCACAATTAAAAATATGACTTTAAAAATGTTTTTAGTTTTGCAAATGAACTCATCAAAATCAATAAACAACACAGATCTTCCCTGGTAATTTGCCTATAATTATTTATAACATATTATCAAAAACATGAGACGTTCAGACGTAGACTAGCCTATTATAAGGTTTTTGGCTTTAAAAAAGCGCTCCCTGTTGGAAATATTTTCAGACATAACGGGCATAACGACGATTTAACAGGAATTATGTCTCACCGTGCTAAAGAAAAAATAATAACAAAACGAAACAAAACAAAAACTAAATTAAAGTCTTCCTCTTATCTCAGCATTCCACTTTGTCCAGATTTTTAGTTAATTGAAGCAAGTGGAATTGTTAGGTGAAATAATTCTTTTCTTTCAAAAAGCATCTCAACACTTTCTAAGAGCTGAATGAAAGAAAATCCCTTGCAGTCCAACCAGAAAAAATTAGTAGCCAAGATGATGTACACAGGAAAAGATTACTCGTTTCTCTTGACATAAGTAGATTTTTATTTTATTTTATTTTATTTTATTTTACTTGTAACAAAATATGCCTATATTGACTAGAAATAATTAAGAGTGTCTGCATTCTCTTAACCAGGAAAGACAGTAAAATCTCATAATTACAGCTTCTCTGTCTGTCTGTGGCACCAGTCTCGAGAACCCGGCACTATATGAAGTAGAAATTCGGTATTTATAATGCTCAGGACCGAAGGACGTGCAGGGTCGTGTATGAAGTTGTTTGGATGAGCGGTTCTTAAATTGAGCTGTGCCGGCAAAAAGTAGTCTGTGCTCTGCAGGGTGGTGGCAGGCTCCGGCACGGCAGTATTTTCCCTGGGCTCTTATGGCAGGCACCATAAAGTCCGGTCCGGTCCTAACACTCTCCCAGCGGCAGGATGCGCTCCAGGCGAGGCAGCATATATATACTCCGCTCCACGGGCACTTATGGCAGGCTGCGGCGCACACCACAAGGTCCGGCCCGATCCAAACAGGCACGTTTTGGGCACTGCACTATCCAAAATATCACAGTGCGGAACTTGCGAGTAGGTTGCTTTATGGGCATTATCTTGGTTAATAACCTCATCCCAATCTGCAAATTAAACTGAAGACATGAATGGAAATAATTACCAAAGCCTATGACCTTCGTGCATGACCTGTATGAAGGTCATGCACGCAGATAAAATTTAAAGATTTGTTATGTGTGTGGCGCATATAAGCTTCTGACATTGTGTCTATTCAGGAAGAAGATTTTTCTGACATTGCTGATAACCTTATGTACTGCCTTTTCTTTCTGAACGCACATGACGTCACAGGCCGAGGCACCAGGAGCAGAGCAGCAGTTCCTGCAGGGTTCTCCGCAGCTCCTGGCTCCGGTACGCGTAAATGAGCGGGTCGATCAGTGAGTTACAGATGATGAGGATGAGGAAAAGGTTAAAGTTCATGAAGAAACAGTTGCAGAGGGGGCTTGATGGACAGGTGAGGATGAGGATGAGGTGGAGGAAGAAGGGGCCCCAGCATACAATAAACACCCCGAGCAAGATGGTCAGGGTGATCGCCCCCTTCATGCTCGTGGACTGCCGCCTGCCTTTATTGTTAAAAGCCATGATGCGGCGGGAATGCACATGAGCCATGATGAACATGTGCAGGTACAGTACGGCGTTAAAGACTAGGGTGGTGCAGAAGAAGGTAACGAGGCAGACGATGACAGCGTTGTCGGTGTGGTAAACGATGAAGAGGATGCTGGAGGTGATGCTGGCCAACCACACCAGCGCAATGGTGACCACGGCGCGCTGCGTGGTCATGATGCTGTGGTAACGCAGAGCGTAAAAGATGGTGATGTAGCGATCCGCTGCGATGGTGCACAGGAAAGAGAGCGAAGACACCACGGAGCTGCAGATCATCATGTCTATGACGTTGTCCAGGTGGCGCAGCATGCCTGGGTGTACGCTCAGCAGCCCGTGGTCGTTGAGTAGCATGAATATAGTTTCCACCACATTGCTGACGCTGACCAGCATGTCGGACACGGCCAGGCAGCAGATGAAGTAGTACATGGGCGAGTGCAGGTTGCGGTTCTTATAGATAGCCAGAATGACCAGGATGTTCTCCACCAGGCTGATGAGCCCCAGCGTCAAGAAGAGCTCCTGGGGGATGCCGATCTGCACACAGTCTGACGAGATGTGTTCTCCGGTTGTGGCATTAGTTTCGTTCTCTTCCACATAGTCATCCACGGGGATCAGCTCCACGTGGAGCATGGACGGGCTATGATGGGAGGTGTTGCCCATTTCCACTTCTACCACCAACAGATGGCTGCTTTTCTTGAGGTTTAGTGTGAAACTGAGTGAAGAGTTTCTCTGTGGATAAGAGGAGGCTTCTGCATGGGTTACTGCAGTCACACACACTGTTGCTCCACACAATGAAAAATTAAGTGACTTCTCTGAACAGCTGCTTTTCTAACCAATCACAGTTGTCCATAAATCGTTTCCCTAACAACGATTATTATTTAATGTAGCCATGAAAGAAACACAACTGTTGTACTGGATGTCTGTCTGGTGCGTCTCATAACAAAACTTCTTCTTTGCTCGTCCAGAACAGAGAGAGAGAGAGAGAGAGAAAAAAAACTCTTCTCCATCAAAGGACTTTCTCTCACAGCACATGTCCTCTGAGTCTGTCCCACCCATCCAGAAAACTCTGTGTGATTCCAAACTGTTCCTCAGCCTTTGGATTCGGACATGATGAATTTCTCAGGAACTCCTCCTTTCATACAGCCACATTAAAGCGTGATACGCGCCAAACGAGAAGGAAACTGGGCAATGATGCTTTTGCTCCACCCTCAATGTTTTTTGTCCTGTCTGTTCCATCAAACAAATGTTATATATCCTTTGTAAATTACATTTGGCTAATATATCGGTTAAAGGTAGCGGTGGCGGTGGTTTAATTTTAAATTGTTATAATTAATGTGATCTCGAGGCATCTTTTGGAAATATTTTACGCGCGCAACGTTGTCTTCACCTGTCTAAACTCACACACAAGCGCTCACACACACGCGCGTGCATATATTTACATAATGATAGCATACTACTGGCAAAGTTATTAACAAAAAAAAAACAAAACAAAAACAAAAACAAAAACAAAAACAAAAACAAAAACAAAACAAAACAAAAAAAAAACTGTTTGAGACTTAAAGTCCTGTTCAGATAAATCAAGCATAATAAACTGTCAGCTGCTTTAGCACTTGTGACAAATGCAGCATCTGATGTATAGAAACGTGGAGCCATCCAAAAGGAATTAGAAAAGTACTGATAAAACAGCAAACTTTTTTGCAAAATGGTATTTATCTCACCAGAGATGAACTTTCACTGGGCCCAGCAGTAGATATCAGACTGTGCTGCCATGAATAACAAGATGATTGCACAATTTCCTGTCTGAACCTTCTTTAGATCTTTTAAACCTGCCTCTGAATTATCCGCACAACAGATACACTCACCAGTCAGAATATCCACACATCCAGCAATCATCATTTATTCACTATTACAAATATAGGGAGATGTGAAGAACAGCTGCAAATGTTTTAGATCTAAAATAGTCTTTTCTAGGAATGAAGAGAACTATAAAAGCTTGTATAATTTATATTTGTCAATATTTTTATAAAATGAGACAAGTCACTGTATCTGTGACTGAACTGCAATAAATAAAGGCTTGTATTGGAGGACATGCTTAATAATTCAGGTTATAAATAAACAATAAATGCTTCTATTTGGCTGCCTGTAAGTCAGTCTTAAAAACATTTTTACACAAGTTTGTTTTGTGTTGTGTATAGACTTATCAAGATAATCATTTGCAATATATGGGTAATAAATAGAATTTGTAATTTTTTTTTTAGCTGTTTTGGAAGCAGTATAGTCAATTAAAGATATTTAATATCAATGTTATACAGTGCTGTTTTGAAAATGGACTTGACTTCTATGCATCTATTTATAGGTGTTGGTGAGACTGAATATCTTTCTGGAGGAGACCAGATTAAATATGTAAATGGTTTGATATCAGCTTCAGATCTTTGATTCTACCTTCAGGGTTTTTCACCGACCAGTCACACACAGCTAGCTATCTCTGCAGAGCCTCCTTCCACACAGAGCCACAGAGCTCCCTCTGAAGCATTAATATGTTGTATAGGCTGCTGACCGATCACATGAAGATATCAAACTCCAGGCAGTTCCAGGAGAACTAGAAACAATGACATCATTTGACCATCCATCACAGTCACACTGCACTATCACATGGGTCACTGAGTGTGTGTGTGTGTGGAGGGAGTTTGTTTTGTGTCTTTAGTGTTTGTGTTCTCTTGGTAATCAACATTGTGTTTGGATGGTTGTGGTTAGATGTGTGTCTCCAGTGAAAACTGGCTTATCAGATTGTCAAAAAAGAGGTTAAAAAACATGATGAAACATCAACAAATGTGTAAAATTAAGGGCTTAAATGTGTTAGTGACAGATTTTGCTCAGAGGTTTGACAGAAGACAAAATGCACTGATGCACATCATGAGACAGATTCTCCCTTCTGCCAGATGAATATTTTGTTAACAATTCTCAAGCTGCAAAGAGATGCGACACCAGGTGTTATAATTATGAGGCAGACACAGCAAAACAATGACATAACACTGAATTCATGAATGAATTAATGGGAAAAGAATAAAAACCATTATAGGTTGGCAAGGATAAATGTTTTGCTGAAGAATATTGCCAGATGTACAATAACAGCATAGGCTTTGTGGTGCAGCTAAGCGTGAGGATTTTACTGAAGTTTTCAAGAAAACATGAAAAACAATTAAGGCAATTCACTGAAACCAAAATCGACCGACCAAGTTTCTGTACTGTTCTACTGGGTAAACAAAAACATTCATAGAAAGGAAAGTCAGTCAGAAATGAGCGCCAGTGCAGATAACTGATATCAATCAGATTTACACAAGAATAATGAATATAGGATAGACCAGTGGTTCTCAAAATGTGTACCACTGTGGGCACTTGAAGCTCCCAATGATGGAAAACTAGATGATTCTGGAAATTTCTGCAGAGAATAAAAACATCTGAAATCTATGGAGATTCTGTTTGTGTTGCAAACAATTCACAAATAAAGTGAGTTTTATTAAGAAATAGTTATTAAAAGTTTACTCTTCTCTTTTAAACAATTCCATTGTTTAAAATTGAAAAGAGCGCAGCTCGTCGTTCGATGTGGGTATGACATGTAGGCATGAGATTGTTTTGTGATGTTTCTTGGGTTGTTAGTGAGGTGTTGATTTGGTACAGAAGTTAGCAAACTAAACAAGACTTGCTTGCAAGTTTTTTTTCGTTTTTTTTTTTTTTTTNTTTTTTTTTTTTTTTTGGAAAGAGCAACTTCTTCTTTGTGAGAGTTTTAAAAGAATTAATATAGATGAGACCAAGTAAAACTAAAAGTTGTGTTTGTGGAAAATGCAATTTCAGTAATATGCGAGAGCCTAAAGCCACACTGAATAATTTTTTTGGATGGGCCAGTGTTTCATCCATTTAATTTGTCATGATTTTAACATTCATTTCTTACACAAGCTTCATTAACAGTCAATGTTTGTTGATGGCGGGATTACTCAAAATCTTCTGGATGATTTCTGACAAAACTTTGTGGAAGGGTGGGGCATGGCCTGGGGAAGAATTCATAAAACTATGTATGAATGAACCCCCAAATAACAAAGACACAACAGGACTCATTTAACAAATAAAATATGGCTGGTTGGCTTAAATTGAACCATGAATATATCATTGATTGTGTGTATCAAGATCATAATTAGGGATAAATTTTGATTCGCCTCTGCTTTGAGAATAAAAGCTTTCTTTATAAACATTTTCTGGAAATAAATCTGTGTAAAATCGCTTCCAAGCTAAATTTATACCTTGTGATAAGAATTTCATTTAACTGACACCTCTGTGTTTTCCTCTTATTGCGTAAAGAGAGCAGGAAGAGTTTGTGAACATGAAATATTCTCAGAAAGCCAGAAACAAGAGGCATTAGACTACAGTAACAATGCTTTTTCAGTGCAAAATCTTGTGCTCCTCCATAGACAATGAATGTTAGATCCGCAAATATTTATCAATAAAGCCACAAACCTCTGTCTGTCTGTCTGTGGCATCAATATCTCACGAACCCCGCACCATATGAAGTTGAAATTCGGCAGGTATAATGCTCAGGAACCAAGGATGTGCAGTGTCGCGTGTGAAGTTCTTTGGATGAGCAGATCTCAAATTGAGCTGTGCTGGTAAAAAGTAGTCCGCACATGGCAGGATACGCTCCGGGCATGGCAGCATATGCTCCGCTCATGGGCACTTATGCCAGGCTGCAGCGCACACCACAAAGTCTGGCCTGGTTTGAACAGGCACGTTTTCAATGGGCACTACACTAGCATATTATAAAGAATAATGTGAGATCTGACTGATAGATAAAGTTCATATGCATAAGACTGAATGACCCAGGATTAACATTTGTTTTTGTTATAATCACCAGCGTGAGGGTCAGGCCCTGAGCAAAATACACACTCACAACAAAACCATGAGGAAAACAAGATCAAAATAGATGCCTTCCCTTTAATTCAGTAATCTGAAATTCTGACAATTAAAATTTAAATTTCCCTTAACTGTTATTACAGTCTTTAATTATTTCTATTTTAATGGTTTTTGCACTTTTCATTCTGTTCCTCTTCATCCTCTGAAGTAAATCCTCTCATTGAGAGTATTTTGTGACCTTACTCTTTCAGTCCCACTCATCTTCATCTCTGTAGGGGTTGTCCTCTCTTGGTGGCTCTTGAAATCTGATGTTTGCCAACATGTCCCTCATTGCCACCATGAGACGATTTACTTCTTGGTTCAGTTCCTGACCAGCTCGAGCTACTTCCATGTCACCCTCCTGCCTCTGTCCACCCTTAACAGGAAAGAGACATCAGTCAGTCTACAAATGTCCAGAATCTAAAAAATGTCAACGTTTTGTTTTCAATAATGTTTTCAGACATCTAACTGGATTCTAACAGTAAAAAGAGAACTTTCACAACATCTCTTTCTAAGTCTTAATCATGTTTATTTTATCCATATTATATCTCTTCCTCCCCATAAGTGGATAACAGGATCAGTGGTTGGAGTTGTCCTGATGCAAAGACGCCCGAGGCTCATCTGTTAGCTTCAAACATATCCTGTATATATGATGCAGAAGATGTCCTATATGTGGTGTAACTCACGTTGTATTGTAAAGTGGTAGCATATCATGCTGAACACTGGTAGAATGAATTGTAGAAGTCTGTCTGTAAAAATACAGGAATAAGCTTATGCAGTCTTTGCACCAGGTCGGTCATTGTCAAAGTGGCGACGCTCTCCAGTTTAACCTTGTCTGGACATTAATTAGATCATTCTGCACTTGGTCTCACACTTGCAGCATCCTCTAACAGCAGCAACACGACCTTTGTGTTCTTTCATTATGTGTCATTGTGGGGTAAGTCCTGTAGATTATTGACACAAGATAAACTAACACATAAGTGAGACTAATGACATATTCAGTTAAGCATGCTTTTCTGTTGGCATACTCCACAATTTGGTTGATAAGGTGAAATATAGATATGTACAACATCCTTCTTTCTACATTTTACTCAAGCATCAGTAAACAGATTTAGATCAGTTATTACATAGGGATCATTTGAGACTGATGGTGTTTTAAAGCACTTAAGGCGCACTCATTGGTTTGTGTATGCACGGTATAAAGAGTAGATGTACAATTTATCATAACAGATTCTGTGTGGAAAGAGATACCTTCAATTTTAAGGTGATGATGAAATGCAAAGAATGGCTGCTTACAGCAAAGAAGATTCATGTATCAAACAGCGACATGTTCTGATGGCTTGACTGAAGCCTGATCTGTGTTAGATCAAATCAGACATGCCAGTGCACAGTTTAAGGCTCTGTAAGGGTGAGGCAAAAAAAAATTATATGGTGTAGGAAAAGGGTCACTCAGAACTCATATTTCTACATCTTGCTGTCATTCTCTAAAACAGAATGTATGTTGTCATATTGTCTTTCTGCATATTTCTCCTCGCTCACACAATCACACTACAATTCGTTCTGTGGGGAAAAAGGGCTGAGCGAATAATTGGAGTAATCGAGCGAACAGAAGAAACAATCACTCAGTTGTTGCTGAAAATGATATGGACTTAAGGATGACTCAAGTATTTACAAGAACTACAGCAGTTCACGTCATGCAACCCTCACCTCCCAAAATGGCATGATGTTTATAAGGTAGAATAAAATCCATTAGAACTAAGGTTTAATGAAAAGGAAATGACTTCTACATTGAAATTAGTACGTGTGTATTAAATGCCTTTTAAAGGTCATGAATACGACACTAATCACGCTGTCATTACAAATGATGAATTCATGGTAGCTAAGAGCCCAAAGTTACTGTTTTAGTAGCATGGTTGACTTCAATTTCAAACTAATTATAACAAAACCACTGGTGCTCCACCAGAAGAGTCAGAACTCTGTAACAAATTATAAACAAAACAGGCAGTTTGCTAATTGGCTAATTTATGAAATAAGATAGTATCTCTGGGCCTTAAAAACTGGTATCACAACAACAGTTTTATAGTCTTCAGGAAATTGACTGGAATTGATTGAAGTATTTATGAAACCTGCCAGTGTTCAATAAGTGTTTTGTTTCTTTTTTTGTTTCTTGAAAAACATGGTAGTTAACCTGAATAGCTTTGGAATGAGTAGTTTTCAAGATGCTTATGAGTTAAAAGACCATACCAGTTATTTTTTTTTTTGCACGTTTGAGCTCAATAAATACCAGTACAATCCGTGACATGTTATATTATTGCCAATCATTTTCCAAAAGATACTGCTGGAACAGTAAATTTTAGAAAACTGTTTTTCCTACCTTCCAGACTGCCATTGCTTTCAGCTCATTCCAGTACGCTATTAAAAGAGACTTGAAACACTTGAGATAAGTAATCCATCCCAGTGAACCAAAACTGTCAATACTTTTTGTTAACGAACATGGATATCTGTCTCATTTAAATCTGTTTTCCATCATAACCATACTCTGTTTAGCTTTTTTAAAATTTTAATAAAGGCATTCACAATCTATTTCACTTGGGTGTTTGAAGGGAACAGGGAAGATATTTTGAAAGAGTTGAACAGAATGATAAATTCAGTTTCCATAAGCCAAACTAGGTAGTATTTTGCTTTGTAACTGTGAAACTCCTTTATTATATGTGGGCTTTAACATATTTGAATACATATTTGCATATTGATTGCTGTATGATGTTTAAGTGAACTTTTCAACAGTATCAGTAATAGCAGAAGTAATTTTCTCACAGCATTTGTTGGTTTCATGCGAGATATGTAAATTGTTTTTTTTTGAATTATTTTTGGGATATAGTGTGATATTCCTCAGAAAGTAGTCTTAACAAATGTTTTAATGGTCTTATAAACTTTTAACAAAAAATAAAGATCGTTAAGCTGTTATCTGGGAAGCAAAGGCCACAAACAACTTATTTAAACTTAATGAATATTGATATTGTTGACTTCTGTGACATACTGGGAAATGGTGGACAGAATTAGAATTAACTCTAGCAAGGTCATATGCCTTCTTTGGTATTCCTCATGTGTCACTGCCTCGGGGTAACCATGGGGGTGTTAGAGGAAATATTTCATCAGTCAAGGATGTAGGCTAAGATGTTTTCATCATCTGAAGTAGAAACAGTTCAAATGTTTCCACCAGTGCTGCAGGGTTCTGCTACTAAATGGATGATTCTCTACTTTATTTTAGTAACCATCAAATGGAAAATATTTGAACTGTGAAGTCCATATCCACATCCTGTCTTCTTAACGGGAGGTTAGAGCATCAACACATGATCATATCAGATCACATGGAATCTAATTTCTGTACGATACTACATCCAAATTTGATACTTTTGAACAGGGTGTGAAACAAACAACAAAGAGGAAAATTCTCCATATTCCAGTAAAATCACAATGGCACCAGTTATAGTGTCCTACAATTGTATTAACTATTATTAAATATTGTTTCTAATGTTTACCATTTATGCAGCAGCTCAAGCATATAACAAGAGTATATAACTGAGAGTATTAAAGATCAAATGTGAATTCTAGTTCAGGGTGGATTTTCTTTTTCCTTTGTGTATTAGTTGAAGACAACTTATCATTCATCCATCCACATAGTAATTTGCTGACTTTAAAATGTGCATTCAGCACAGACAGTTAAAGAAGAAAACTAACACACATGCAGTATAGTAACATCTTTAGTACATTCAACAACTTTTTGGTGTATTTATGAGAACCAAATTCACCTCATCAAGCAATCAGTTACATTTTGCCTTGTGCACTATACAGCCTGATCTATTGTCTATTTTCTCACCTGCTCCATGCCACTCACCTGAAGGTTGAAGTTTGGCAGCAAAGACCGGAAAAACAGCGACAACGTGCTCTCATTTGAGGCTCCAACATGCTGCCTGTGCAGATGGACAGAACCATTATTAAGTGATTAGGTTTTGCAATGAAATGTTACATATGGACATAGTGGATACATATTCATTACCTCTCTGGTCGGGTGTATGATAACACAGAATCCAATGGAGGGAGGGGGTCAAAGCTCATCACAGGCTGGGTGGTCACCTCCTGAGGGGATTCAACAAATAAGCAGGATTGTAGAGGAGTCCTCATACACAAGTACTGTAGAGGTGATCAGTGTGGCTGGATTCAATCATCATAAAGGTACTACAGTTGTATTACCTGATTATAAAATCTTAGAATCATAAGAAAATTGATAAGAACCAGATTCGGCATTGAAATCTGTAAAATCTGTCACACATCTACAGTTATAGTCAGTATAACAGCACCTGAAGACACTTTGGATGTTAAAAGCGTGTGATAGTTTCTCACGAGAGGCAGATGGGAGGTGGCTTCTTTGATCTCAGACAGCAACACATGGCGATGGATGTTCCGTGGTGCGCTCTGGTACCTTTGTTTTCTCCTGGGACAGAATGTCAAGGGTGCAGGCTTTCAGAAAAATATCAAATGCGCTTCCCGCTATAGGAAAGTAGTAAAGTGAATGCTGTCGCAAATGTTGATAAAACAAGAAGACAGAATTATAGTGAAGATCAGTTACAGGTCAAAAGACACATGGGCCCTGTTCAGCATACGTTTTCATTTTTATTGTGGTTCATGCCACAACTTCATTAGATCTACAAATTTGTGATGCTTTTTATGGCCTTCAGCTAAAGCGAAATAGACAATGACAAATTCTACAGTGACAGTGCAGTCATTGTTTATACTGGGTACTTTAAATAGAAAACATTAAATGGATTAACTTTATTAATCAGGTCACAAGTCCCTCCAACTCGTGTCCATCAGCAGCTATCAGCCCTATTCAAATGTCTTTGAACAAGACAAAGACTTAAACATGGACAGTCTGGAAAAATGCAGAACGGCAAGGTTGGTTTTTATGTGGCATGAAATGTTTTATATTTGAGTTTTTATCACAGGGAAACATTATTTCAGATCACATAAGTTTTCAGCTTTGTAGATTCAAACAAACAATAAAGAACAAAAGTACAAATAATTTTTCTGAAATTATTGGAAAATGATTCTGTTTTCAAGCCCTGATCACAGCAGCACTTTTTAGCTACACAGAGAATAGCAGAAATTACTTGGTTTTTCAAATAATGTTCAAGTAAGATTCCAAAGCTTATTTTTTTTAAATACTTATATTTCTAACATGTAATTTGAACAACATTCACATACATTACTAAAGACCCATCAATCTTTTTGAGATATACAGTATCGTGTTCCAATTCTGTTTTGAAATGTTTTGGTGGATTGACTGTTTTTTTTTTTACATTTGGATCACAAATTGTGTCTTTTTGGAATGATGAAGTTATGAAATATTACCAATTTAATCATTGCAGTTAGATAAATAAGTGAAACTGCATCACTTTTCTTTATGAGGCTTGTAATCTTCAGTTTTTCTAAAGACTATACCAGAGGTTTAGATTCAGCTCATTTTTGAGGGTGTAATTTGTAGTGGTGATGTTTTGGACGGACAATATTTTAAAATATATCGAATAAGAATATCATATTGATCCCTGAAGCATGAATAAGTAAGAAAGTTAATGTCCAATCAATAATGACTCCATAATGGCTCCATAAATTAGCAGCTTTGCTTCGTTTACTATTTTTAGATTGTTTTTCATTGTCATTAATGAGTCTCTCCATAGGACACATTGTAAACAATTTCCTAAAAACTACTGCTTGCAAATCAAAGATGGTAATCTTGACAAATTTGAGATCTTACTTGTTTTGGCAGTCCTCCACTACAGGGTCTTTGGTATCAACTCGATGTAACACCTCCTTCACATTCTGCTCCAACCAAAGCACTACCTGTCCCTCCCTCCACAGGCTAAACGTCCTCCCTACATAGAGAGCAATCAGCTCAGCCAGAGCTGGGGGCTGCCTGCAGAGAGATGCAGAAGCCAGAGAAGGTAGGGTGAGTTTTCAACATTCAGGGAGAAAAGGTAAAGCAAAGAAGGAAGGAAAAGCAAAAAGAATGGCAACTATGGATAAAACTACAGGGGAAAAAAAATATTATTATCACTAATGACAGAGAGTTTAATATCATGGTAGTAGATGAATTAACATTATCTTCTAAATTGATGCCAGACTGGTAAATGAGAAAATAGAGGAAGTATACATTACCCTAACTGACTCTTTGGGCCAAAGAAGGCATGTGATGAGACTGAGGCATCTGGCTGCACAGTACACAGATCCAATAAAGGCATCAAGACTGCAGAAAGCAGATACCAGAAATCTTCATGTGCATGTGCAGGAAAAGTTACTTTTGTGTAGATGCTTTTTGTCAGGCGCTGTGACTTAAAGGCAATAACATGCATAACGTGGTAATGGTGTGATGAGAAGATTCTCAGTCATTCAGGCGAGTAGATATATTGTATGAAAACTGAGTCAGGTCAACTGGATTCAAGTTTTTAATTCTGAAATGTTTCACCACTCATCCAAATAGCTTTGTCAGTCAGAAAATTGGTTAAAAAAAAAAAAAAAAAAAANAAAAAAAAAAAAAAAAAAAAATTGGTAAAAAAAAAAGCCAGAAAAGTGGTAATAGTGTGTTTTTCACTGTCTAGTGTCTGACCTCCAGGGAACATAATGAAAGCATTCTGCAGCATGTGGTCAGCCTTGCATCTATGTTTGCTGCTTTCCTCAGGATCCATGTCTTCTTCCTGGCTTAGATGGAAATGGCTGAGTGCAGTTGAGAATGCAAAGTTTGGGAGCTGGGACAGATTTCTGTGTTCCTGAGACACACACACACACACACACAAAAAATCTTTTTAGTTTCACACAACATAATAGCAAAAACTTCAGGTCAGATCACATGTATATGCACACACATCTGCACACACAAGCACACGTTACCTCCCAGTCCTGACGTAAGCGGAGGAGAGACTGGTACTCTCTGGAGCGCAGTGTCAGGAAATCAATGAGCAGCAGCATGCAAAGTGGGTCAGAGTCTGGATCCAAACTAATGAGAGAAAAACAAAAAGGCAGAAAACAGGAAGACAAAATTTTAATCCAAATATATTTGAAGGACCACCCAGTATTTTTGAACTGCTTATACTTTATATAAACACTGACTAAGCATGGACCAATTTGGAATTTTAGTCTTATTACTTGGAAAAATGATCATGTTATTAAAATTACCTTCATTAACTAAAATCCTGAAGTAGAATCAAATAAACATACAGCACATCTATGAAAACTACTTTTGTTTTAAAACACATGCAAATGTGAATTTTGGCTATATCAGTTACTATTTTGGATGAAAAGCTTATTCAGACATGTTGGCCCTTTTTAAAACACAAAACCATGCATTTCAAATAAAGACGTCAAGCAGCATTGTGTCTCAATCTACAATCTCCTATTCTGCCATGTCCGTTTTTCCCACATCACTGGTACTGAGTGAGAGGCTCAGAATGAGAGCTGCTCCCACTCAAAGCCATGCAAAGAAAAAAAAAAAGTTGATGCCACAATGAAAATAGTATTAAATGTTTTTCATTAAGACACTGTGTATGTTATACTGATTAGTGCCCCATCCCAACTTTTGGGCATTTTCAAAAACATACCAAAAGGTTTTAAGGTGATTTTTCCCTGATTTATCTTGGAGCCTCTGGCTTAAATAGATATTACGTCACAGTGAATGTTTAGGACACTTTATGTTTTGAGATTGTAAGATATGATTAGGTAGTAATGCAGTTGCAAGCATGGGCTGTTAATTAGGTGCACTCACCAGGCAGAATGGCAGAAAGCAGGTAATATAAATAGAATCACTACTTTCCTTGTTGCCTGAAATATAAGCCAAGTACTACTGGCAAAGATAGTTCATCTTTCTCATTTCCGTCATATCCCCAGCAGTTGCTTGAGTGGCTTCAGTGTTATCTGAGCATACAATGCAATGTGACTAACCAGGCTGAAGAGCATTTAGAATTGAGAGACAGCAAAAGACAAACATGCACTTCCTAGTTCCCTGTAAAAACAGAGAATGTGAGAGACTGGTTTGAGCTGTTCTTCTTAAGATTCTGTTATCGGCAGCCTTGCCATATAATTGTGATTTAAACACAGCCGGCTGGAAGAAGACAGCTGCCAGATTTTATTTTAACATTGCTGCTCTACAAAAAGACCAGAACATAGATTCATGAAGCCAGAGTTTGATGATCATCATAGATAAACAATGACCACCACATGGATCAGCTGTAAAAGTCAAACTAGTGCACAATGTGTGTGAATAGAAGCCATCTAAATGTGAGTAAAATTTTATGCAAGTATCTGCCAATGGCTGCGTTTTATGCTCTATAAGGAAATTAAAACAATTTTTGACCTTTTCTGGGTTTTATCAACAATATAATGTCATTTATTTCATCAAGTGCATTATCTTTGTCACATGTATTGTATTGAATGTATTAAATAATATTGGTCTAAACAGTTTAATTGGGAACATTAATGACCAAAATCTGTATCATGTTTTAGTGGAAAGTCACTGTCTGTACAGGACAATGAACAAGATACCCTAATACCCTTTTATACAATGAACAAGATGTTTCCAACATCCTTTCTGACTTCCTGAATGAGTTTACCACCACTGACAGAATATAAACCTAATACTGCTGAATTTACTGTCTTTAAAAAATATCTGACTGCTCTCATTAGTAGCTTTATTTAAGGAAAATAAGCTTTGTTATTGTTTAGCTAGACGTGATCAAATGAATTGTTTTTTTTGTTTTTTTTTTTTATTGTGAAGATAGATAAAGAAAGCAAAGATAATAAAATTTACTGGTCCTTCCCAGTTCTTCTGAAATGACTCCATAATTTAAAGTTTCTACCTTACCAGACAACAGAGAGAAATTGAGGTCTTAACAGCCCACCTCATTTCTCTCTGGTCTGAGATAATGGAGTCATAAAGAGACTTGTGATTACCCAGGGGTGTAATGACTGTACATGAGATGAAAGCTATGTTGCTTGTCAACCTCTGAACAGAGTCTATAAGGTTTGTCTGCATAAGTATCAAATAAAAAAACATTACAGCCCTTAAATGTATTTTTCATTCCTCTCTAAATTTTATTCTTCCCAGTGCTTTTCACTGTGTACCTGAGGATCAGTCTGCAGTACTCCAAAGCCGTCCGTGGGCATCCTCTCTTCTCCAGGAACATCATGTGCTTATAAAGAGCCAAATAAAATGCCCTGCAAACACAGATTATTTAGCTGTGCATCCACATCAAAAAAAAGTTAGCAGGAAAAAAAGAAGAAGTAGTTAAAAACAACCACAGTCGAACTGATAGATGACAGGTAAAAAAGAAGAAAAAAAAATCAAACCTGTTCTCTGGTCTGAGATAATCAAGTCTGCAGGTCCCCGAGGTCAGACTGAATAAAGGATGAAAAGCACTTTCAAAACTATACAAGGCCCTCTCTGAAAAAAAAAACAAAAAAACATTTGTCTTACTTCATATCAACACAAATACAGTATAAAACTTTCCGTACACCTTGCCCTAATTGCAAGCCAGATAAAGCAGAAGGACACTGGGGCAGATTCATAAACAATAGCGCTGAACTCATTACGCTGCACTAAATGCGTGCTGTGATAATTGAAGCTCATTCCTAAAACATCTCCTACGATAATCTGCGCAACGCTGTCACACGAATTCCATTAAGGGGTGTGACATAAAAAAAAAAACAATGAAGATCAACGCATTAATGAGCTGCTGCATATTTATCAGCCACCATTTATCTCGATTCATCTGGTTTTAAAGCCACAAATCGGCAAAGAAAACATACATTCTGCTTTAGAGCTCCTTGTATTAAAAGACTGACACTAAAATAACAGGTAAACTGCATATTAACCTCCGTAGTGTGTAATCGTGCTGGGGGGNGGGGGGGGGGGTGTATGTGTGTGAGAAACTCAGATGTGCACAGCACAGCAGGTGAGGTTATGAACGTACAGAGCAAGAATGTGTATGAGGTCGGATCAAAATTCATCCTTTAAAAACTGACTGATCAGCTCAGTGAGTTTATCTATCAAAGTTACTGATCACTAACACGAGGCAAATAAAGCTTTAAACGTCACCCAGATTTCATACCACTGAAAATTACCACGGAATGAAACGTGTTAATTTTTGCGTTGGGTTGTTTTATGAATAGCTACCGCGACATGTAAATAAAGAAATACCACATTAACGCCTCTTTCAGGGCAAATGCTAAAATGTGTTGGTAACAGGCATTTATGAATAAGGAACATAGTTGTACCATGATATTTGTGCATAGCAATGCGGTAAATCATGCGCTAACATTTATGAATCTGGGCCTTTGTCTCTAGCACAGAAAAGCTTTAAACCAAGTACTGAAGCATGTACATCTGTGCCTCCCTGAGACCAACTGGACCCAAAGGTCACATTCTATTTTGTTCTTTGAGGACTTACCCATCGGGCATTTGTTAACTTGGTTTTGTCTCTGTGCTTTTCTCAGATCAAGAAAAAAATTTCAGTATGTTTTGGTGAAGAAGCTGTTTTCTGGTTTATTATTAAAGTTGTTTTCTGGTTTATTATTATGGTTAGGTAACACATTGTTTATGACAGGTAACACAAATAATGATAATAATGTAAGCGAGAGAGAGACAGAGAGAGAGAGAGAGAGAGAGAGAGAGAGAGAGAGAGAGAGAGAGAGAGAATACTAAAAAAGCCAATATGTGTATGTTCTAGTCCTCTTAGCTATAATTAAAAACACAACTACACTTTCCTTAGTTAGCTAGAGAATATCTCAGAGGACAGAGTCATGTCACATGGGCAGCTTCACACACATCTTGTGTTTGAAGCTGCCTATGGCAAATCTGGACTGGCCAAAACAAAGCTCGATCTAAATGTTCTGACAAAGTCTGCATTCATCTCAGGCCATACGTTCTGGATCTGATATTTGATATTAGCTTACTGATTTTGATAAAAAGAAATCACCATCATGCTCTCAGTACAGCAAACATATCACTCTGCCAAAATGCAACATGTGACTTGGAGAGGAAGTGCAGTTATAACAAGTTTAGTGAATCCATATACACTACATTTTACCACTGGACTGTGCAATTTATGAAAGGAGCCACTGATCCTCACCAATGAGATCCCTGGCCATCTCCTGATCCTCTTGTATGCGGCAGACATCAGACAACTGCAGCAAGGAGTCAATGTGGTAGGGGTTCAGCTGCAGCAGGGCCTGGAGAAATAAAAAGATGGGATAATGCAAGGGAGAAAGAAACAGACAAAGATCATGATCATGCATCTGTTGGAAATGCTTAAACAGTCAGTCATGTAACAATGTCAAGGAAAATCAAATTAATATAGCTTTTACTTCCGGAACCGTGGCCATCCTGTAAAACCCACACACTTACCACTATGTTGTTGGGATCCATGGACTCCACAGCATCTAGGAACTTGAACTGTATTTGCTGATAGTCCCGACTGTGCTCAAAGCTGAAGTACTGAATGCCGTCCTTTGACTGAAGGAGGCTCATTGAGATTCCTGCAGAGACGTCAACAGCAACAGATGAAGAAAGACTCAGTACATTTATATGCATGTCAAAACTTCAATTACACTCAGATTGAGGAAACACATTGATTCTTTCAAACACCATGTATGCATCTTAATTAGACTGAAATTGGCGCAAATCAGAGTGTGTTTACTCCAAGTCAGAGACCTAGATTATGCAATTGTAAAACAATTTACCCAGGCAGGCAAACATTATAATTGGAGTAACCACGCATTTTCTCACCTCCCGGAGAAATACACACTACACATACTCCAATTACACAAACCGTGAAATCCTATTAATTCCATCCATATAGAGTATACATCATATCTGCATTATTGTGTTAGTTTAAGTAGAAGCAATCAGAGTACAGCGTGAATGTAAATGTAGCGATTGACTGATACAAAATGAAAATATATTTAATTCCTACAATTTGTAAATAAAAGGTTGAGACAGTAAAGCAACACATTCCTAACAAAAACCAAAAATGTCGTTCATGTTCCGGTTGTCTGTTCTTATGTTTTTGGTCCTGTTTAGTTGTTCAGTCTGTTTATTTGTTAGTAGATTTGAATGAAATTTGGTGCAAAGTTAGGTCATGAGTCAAAGAATGTTAGATCAGATGCTGGTGGCCGCAATGTGGTCACTTACAGTGTAAAGCATTTTCTGTTTTTGTTTTGGAAAACACAATGATAGGACAAGCTAGAATTAAAACGACAATAACTGAAAGGTTACCTGGACGGCTGAAGCGAGGCCAGGTGTCTTTAGGAGTCGTCATCCAGGTGCTGCGGTGAAATTGTCTCTGTCTCTGTCTCGGTCTGTCAAAACGTCGCAATAATTGCACCAAACACAGGGACATTTTAAATATGTACAGAGGCCCTGGGTCACTTAAATCCATACAATCGCACAACATTTGTTTCTCTGCTTTTTTTTTTTTTTTTTTTTTTTTTTACCTCTGATCCCCAAGAACAGCTCGAGCGCCAAAATATCTCTTCAGCTCCGTCTCTGGGTTTAGATTCCTAATGAATTAACACAAATGAACTGTCACGCATATTTTGAGAAGCTCAATGAAAATGCAGACCAGTTAAGGACATTTTACAGAACCTAAAAGGTCTGTTTGATTCAGACCAAATTTACCTCAATCAATGCCAGATCTATCTATACACCACAACCAGGGTGCAACCTTGTTATTGGTGCATCCATAATTACTTGCAACTAAGATAAACATTCTTAGTTGTTACCTTGCAACTAAGACAACGATAACGAGGGATGGCTAGTTGGGCAAACATACCACTGGGACACACAGTAATCCAAGTTAGCATTAATAGCTTGTGATTGTCTGTGTCTATGGACAATAACAAAATATCTGCCTGTTTTACTACTGGTAAAGCGATATTTGACATGTTTTACTATTAGAGATATGACTAAACTACACTTAGAGAGGTTATTAAAATAAAAACCAAATAAGTCAGAGGTTGGGTGGTGCTGAAGGAGGGGGAGGGGGCTGTGTGTTTAAGATCACCCAGAGCACCACTATTTCACAGGGGATGTACTGTGGATACATTATAGAATAAACTTCCACTCCATCAATCACATAGTAGCAGCACAATGTGAGTGGTGCAAACTTCTGACTCTGAATCAGCAGTGGCCGAATCAATCAAAACACCGTCCAACATGACAGAAGAGAATCAAATGATTTGCTCTTCACAGCTGATGGAAAATGATCTGCTTAGACGTCACTAAATGGGTTGTGTTTTGTGTTCAGCGGTGCTACATATTTCAAAGTGTCAATCTACTTCCTCCACTGACAGCCTGCTTTCACTTTCTAGTGTGAGTCAAGCACCATCACATGGCAGCAATCTGGAATTACAGATATGCAGCTTTCAGTACATGTGGCTACTGAACACTACCAGGTCAAAATCATTTCAGCTGCACACTGGTACGACTGAAAGTAACTATTTTACACGCTACTATTGTACTGAATATGAACATATTCATATACAAATGTAACACTATGAAGCATATTAACTATTTGAATCAATGCAGCAAATTAGCTATTAGAGTAACAGAACACAACTGAAACCACAGTGTTATGTGCATGTGAATGGTCATATTTATCATTTTTGCCATTCCTCAGATCCTGTTTGTGAAACAAGCAAAAGAAGATCCTTCATACTTTTCAGGCCTCCCAACTTGTGGAGAAGCCTCTTAAACAAAATTAAATAAAGAAGAGGAAATCTGACCTTGAACCATTTATCTAAACAACAAATGTGAATCTTCTCACCTGTGCTCCACATGTAGCAGAGGCCTTCTGTCTGAGCCCCCACAATCCTCATTCTGCAAGGTCAGACCATTGGATTGCTCCAAGTTCTCCAGCAATACATCAATGTTATCATCTAGTAAAGCCTCCTGCAAGCATACAGAGAATTCAGCTGAACACAACAAGATCAATTCAGGTGAGAAAACAATACTTTCTTTGTGGTTTTATGGGCCCCAATGCATCATCCTACCTTAGCTTTTATACTTGACTGCAAGATAATGTAATTGTCTATTCCATAACATTAAATACACGGCATTCTCAAAATCTCTAATAATAGTGATTACATTCTCTAAGAAAGCTTTTTTTTTTTATTTTTATAGTTTTGCAGAAATAAAATTCTGTCTCAATAACTTTACCACTCTATCCCCTGAGACTAGTTTAGTCTTCTTCTTCTTCTTCTTCTTCTTCTTTTTAGCTCCTTCTCCAGACACAGACTGTAAAAGAAAAGTAAAAATGACAACTTCTTATAATATGTACAGTACATTTCATTCATCAGAATATATAGTAAAATACAGGTGAAATCCCTTTTTACAAATCCTTACATATCTTTTACCTTTGAGCTTTTCACTTTTTTCTTCTCAGTGTCTTTGTTATCATCGTTTTCCATACCAGTTTTGTCCTTCTCATCTCCCTTCTTTGCATCTTCATCCGCTGACAGTTTCTCTGCATCACATATCTGTTAAATCGTGTAAGTGTCAGGAGAAGTTGTTAGATAAAGTCATGCTAAATGTGACTAAAGAAAACCAAATGTTTAGCGTTCTACACTAAACATTGACTTGCAGCAATTTTAAATGAAGACTGAAAAAGCATTAAGTTTTGTGTTCAGCTTTTGGCACTGATAAAAAGTGATTAATTCTAGGATTAAATAACTCTGGTTTTACAACAATCCCACAGGTGAAACACAGCTGTAGTCTGTACTAGAGAATTAAAGGGTCAGTTCACTTAAAGTATGTTATTAAACACAAACACACACACGCACAAAAAGTGATTTGCCAAATTAGCGACTTCTAATACTTAATCTTAACTGGTTCATGTTCAAATCTAATAATCTATATTGATCGATTGCTAGTTAAAGTGTTGAGAGCTCAAAGTTCTTTCTTACATATATAGAAAAACTTAAGATGATGATGGTGTCTGCTAATTGCGCTAATTTTAACAATGTGAAAATGAGTTTTACATGACTAAACGCACGCGCACACAGATTTCAGAGATTGGACAGATTTCAGTTTCACTCTCATTCTTTCAGTAGTGAACATTTTGTTGTTTTTTATTTTTAATCATAGCAAGTACGTTGTGTATCTGTATCTCTCTCTCTCTCTCTCTATGTGTGTGTGTGGGTGTAAACTGACAGCTGGCTTAAATACACTAAGAAAGCACGAGCCAATGGGCTAAAGCTACACAGCTAGGTAGCTTGGGCTAGTAACGTTTAATCGCTGTATGCCTCTGCTACGTCAAAACGCGTCAAATATTAAGAGTTATGTGTTGTTGCTGAACAGTAACGCCACCTTACCAGTTCATAAATATTGCTTAAGTTTTTCTGAGTCTTGTTCTTCTTTGCCTTACGGCTACTCCCATGCTCGCTGGACGGAAGAGAAACATTAGCCGTGTCCAGCTCCTCTCCCTCAGCCTCCGCAGCCTGCTCCTCAGGGCTACCACCTAAAGTTAAATTCCCCGGATCCAAATCCTCTTGACCCCGCTGCTTTCCTCTGAGCCTTCGCAGAGCCCGACTAGACATTTTCAAAGGATCATGAGATTCACACACTGAACTATTTGCAAAATAAAATCAATATTTACTGTTAAGCGCTGACAAACTGTGACTAGTAGAATGAGGGTCAACTTCATTGGCTGGGAAACTCTTCTTCCTCGTTTTTCTTACGGTTGTAAACATATTATAGCTCAATGGCGCCCCCTGTGCCCACACAGAGAAACGCATCACAGTTCAGTTGTAGAATGAAACGAGGAAATAATTATTTCTTTTATAAAATGTTTTTGATCAGCTTTGTTTTTCTTTCAGCCATTTCTGTGTGAGCTTTTTACCTTTTTGTTTGACCATTTTTAATCATTTTAACGTTTTTGGTTTGAACCTTTTATTTATTTTGTTTTTGGCTTTTGACAAACCATTTTTGTGGTTTTGGTTGTTTTTTTTGTGACACCTTGATTTCATTTTTCAAACCCTATTTGTCACTTCTTACTTGTGTGCGTTTCATATGTATGTGTGTTTCATGTGTAACTCACTTGTCTTCAGTAGGAATCGATCAGATGCTGTTTAACCCACACAAAAAAAAATGAAGGATAAAACTGCAGAAAACTCACCTAAAAAAAAAAAAGTCACACCTCAAATTTTGATACAAATCTGTTACAGTTTGCTATTGACTGGAGGTCAAAGTTCACCAAAGCTGAACTTGACACAATTTTTTTAATGAAAATATATTGTAGTTTGCCTACTTGAGTGAGTCTGACAATTGTATATGACTCCATTGAAATAAACTAAATTCAATGCTAAATTTTGTTGCCATAAATACATATATGAATGTGCCTACAGTATAATCTTTTTCTAAAAAGCAAATCAATCCATTTCTCCTGCAGATTTAGTCTCTAAGAAATTCTGGCTATGTGTTGTTTCGGTTCAACTGGTAGCACTGGGTTTGTTGTGTAAACCTTTTGAGTTCAAATCCTTGCAGAAACATACTTTTGTAATTTATATCCTGTATGTTCAAAGTAAAACAAGACAAACTTCAGCACTGAGAATCCAACCAAGCATGCTTGGAACGGATCACATGCTTCGATATACATTATATTAAATCAATCTATCCATTTATCCTGCAGATTTACTCTATAAGACATATAACTGACTGCACAGCAGCTCAGTTGGTGGAGATTGGGTCATATGAGATTGTCCATTTAAATCCCCTCACAGCTTTTATTTTTTTGTCATTTACATCCTATAGTTTTCAAAATAAAACAAGGAAACCAATGGCATTGAGAGTCCAACCAAATGCTAGATGTAGTCTTGCCAAGGGCACTACGGGACCCAGGACCACACTGAGTACAGGTTAGAAGATAACCAAAGAGGTTGATTTGATGATGCATTTGATACAAAACTTTCACAATTCAAATCTGTAATTAAGTCATGAAAAATAGTAAAATTAGACAAATACAAGTTTAATTCTGCAGTTAATAAATACTGTAGTCCTCTTCATGCAGTTGGCACTTCTTTCATTGAGCAGTAGGTGGCAGCTGTAGCCTGAATGTAGCTCAGGCTACACGACTTCAGCAGGAAATGCACTAAATCTAGAAAACTAGACCCCATTATGTTGGTTATTGGTGTCTCTGGCTGTAACTAGAAACTACAGCTAATGACATTGGGATTATTTTTAGTTGACATTAAGGTGTAATATTTAATTCCTCTAAAATCTAGAAGGAATGTTTCTACTTGTGTCTCAAAATAAGATGGGGAAGTGTAAACATACCTCTGTGGTTCCAGACTAGTTCCATTAATTAAGCACCTCAGCTGTCACCAACAAACAGAAATGCTGTCAGGTCAGCTGTCAGTGAGCAGAACTTGAGCAGAGCTTGTCTGGCAATCAACAATTACGTCAGCTGTATTACATTTCCCATGAAAAGCCTACAATGGAAGCAGTGTGACAGTGTAAGAGCAAATGCAGTTGAGGGGAAATTCTAATGTCATGAAATTCAATATGTTTCTAAAAGGGGGAAGTTGCAAATTTCATCACTTAAAACAGTCTTCCAAGGGGAACTTGTGGAAATAAGACATATGAAAGTATGTACTACACCTAAATTAAAATTAGTAACAGTGGCCAGTGTTTCAGGCCTAAGTTATTTACAGAAACTCAAAAGTATATAAGGTACATCTTGAGGTTGTATTTATAGGTAGCCAGTTTTCATGGTTATCATTAGGGTTCGACTGATATGTTTTCTTGTATGCTCATAAAATCAAATGCCATCAAACTTTTAATAAAGAGTTAGCTTCAGCCTGATGCAGCTAAAAACCAATGCAGTATATAAACTTAACCCTAGAAAAGCACATTCTTTCAGTTCATTTCAAGAGAGCTGTTTGAAAACTCATGTTTTAACAAAACCATGTACGTACATACTGTACAAAGTAAAATACAGCCTATTCTATGTTCTTTCCCTGGCAATACAATACAACCAATACAGTGTACAGAAAGGAGCAGAAAATAGTGTAGGTATTGTGGATATTTGACATTCACAAAAACACAGATTTCATTCTTTTTCAATATTTACAACCTATCAGCTACAGCATTTACATTGATCAACTGTGGCTCCAAATAAAATACTCTCATTATTACATCAAGTCATATAACAGCAGTTTTTAATAATATATTACATCTATTCTCATTTTCCCTCCATAATTTCTGGACATGCCTTGCAGTAACTTGCTTCACTGAACTGAACTTCTTAAATCTATTAAAATTGACCAGCGTTATACAATCTTAAGGTGTCTCCGTGGGTAGGATTGATAGTACATGAGATCTGAGGAAAGGCAGTGGAACAGATACACAGGACGGATCACTGGACTGGATACTCGTTGGCAGTAACAGGTATGGGGTTGACATAGGCGGCATCTTCCAGGTCGTCTACTCGTTTCCTGTGCATCCCTGGAGGCGGTCTGGGTGGAGGATTCTGAGGGGGGTTCTTGATGCTCGCTACAACTGGTTTTTGGGTGTCCTTCCGTGGAAGAATGGGTTCCCAATGTTCACCTCGGAAAGCTGCCTAAAAGTAAGATGAAAAAGTATATAAGTCAATGTTATGGCTGGTCTAAAAAACTTGTACATTGTTACTGTTGAACTGGAAATTTCTGAATGAATAAGTACAGCTTTTTCCCAATAAATTTTCAAAACTTTATTTTTACTTTGTCTTTTACATCCAATGTGAACTCATATGTCCTGCTCATACGGTACAAATTTGATTACGGTAACATTATTAAAATCCCAGTAATCAAAATTGACTGATATGTTGTAAGTGAAGGGCTGTAATATTTTCTGTGAAAGTAATGTAATGCCTTAGGTGCTCACTTCTCTGAAACTGAGATAAAATCCTTCTGACATTATTTACAGAAATGTGTCATGTTGGAAGGAGATTATGCTGAAAAATAAATAACAGCAACATCTCTGAGCTACATCTTTCTATGTTGGGCTCAGAATATATCAATCAACACTTGTATGGGATGACGAGTAAAACATCATTATCATGTATACTCACAGCTATAGTCATAATTATAATTAGATTATTGTGCAGCCGGAAGCTTTTTAAGCTTTGTTGCCACACTAGGAGTTGAAAACGCCTCCATTACACCTCTGTTTGGTAAGATTTCATAACTACAGAGCTGTTTCTCAACACAGATACCAGTAAAGAAACAATCTCTTCTTTGTTACTGTTTCCTTGTTCCTGCTAACTGTTCACGTCCTGCCTATCTATCATCTACTTAACATATACTGGAGATTAAACTGATAAAAGCAAACTTACTGCTAGGTAGATCAGGCTGGCAATGCCCAGGCAGACACATCCAAGGACAGTAGCAAGCATAAACCCGCCAGGAACACAGATTCTAAAGAAAGACAGACAGTTTGATAAAGAAAGAAAGAAAGTAAGAAAGAGTGTATTTGTGAGAATAATATACAAAAATTACAAGTTGCTGGTCTTTGTTAGACTGAGTATGAATGAGAAGAATTCTGTCTGGCAAAGGAAAACAGAACTTACACTGCATGTAAAAATGCTCTGACATAGTAGTTCCTGGTCAATGGCCCAAAGGATTTCACACACACAGTGAAACAGTACTGACCCCTTTGAGAAAATGAACAATAGTGAAAAATGATCTTCATTGTCTTGACTAATTAAACATATAGTGATGATCATAGGGCCTGATCATAGTACCTAAGACGGTGACTTACGTTCTCTCCACACTCGTGCCCTTGTTTTTCTTGCCTCGAGGATATTCAAGCAGACACACAAATACTCCAGCAGCTCTGGATAGCTGTCAAGGCTCTTACATAGCTCACATAATAACTCTGCTTGTAAATCAAAACAACCTATAGATAAATGGTGATTATCCTGAGTGGAATATGCAGGTATAGAAAATGGAGGGATGAACTAGAATGCACAAAGATTACAAAGAGTCCGGTAAAGTCTAAGGTATGAGGTTAGGTTTAAGTGTTAACCTGCAATTACGGTCAACATACACCTATATGGTGTAATGTATGATATTTTTACCATGGAAGCCATAGAAAAAGTATATTTATCTTCATGGATGTACATCAGCCTCCGATGTACTTGAAATTATACACGTTTACTTTGCCATAGCCTTACAAAAACTAAAAAGTGGCCCAACTTACTAAGTTTTCTTACACTACATTTTAATTATCCACATTTTTCATAACATGTTATGAGAAGTATTCCCTCCCCACAGAGCCTGGAGAAAATCTCACATCAAAGATAGTAGAGCTTTGATTTCCATTTTAAACTGAAATTAATCATTCTCACAACTTGGCAGCTTCAATATAGTTTCTTTAAATCAGGTCTTTTATGCAAGAATTAAAGGATACACTCCATAAGCAGCAAACTCCCAGCCTCTGAACTGTCCAGCCACCCCCACTATGCCACCAGTGAGGAGAACTGACAGGAGGAAGCAGGAAGGTAAAATAAAAACAGCCTAAATAGCCTTTATTAGTCCATATAAGATAAACACAAGGTTAACCTGTTAAATATAAGTTCAGGAGTTTACTTTAAACAAGGAAATTTCTCATTAGAAGTGGTTACTGGAGTTATAGATATTTGATTTAATTTAAAGTTCTATAATTGAAAAAAAGTATTTATTTTACTAATGAACAAAAGAAACTCAAAAACAAACTAATTTCTACTACAATGCTGTATTAATTGAAGTGTTAATACAAATTACTATCCCAGCATTTAATTCAGTATAAGTCAGTAAATGAGTTTTTTTTTTTTTACTCACTGAGTCCTGAAGCCAGAGCCTGCTCATTGGCCCACATCGCCCACTCTATTTTCCCCATAACGTTTACCAAAACAGCCCCTGTGGTGACAAAGAACTCCTGACAAAGATACCCACGACTCTGACTGATTTACCAGGAAGAATATGTATTTTAACAAAGATGTACAGGACCGAGGAAAGCCCGTCCCCATTGCCTCGTCATTTCCGAACAGGGCGGAGGAGGAGCTTCATGCTCACGTTACAAACGCTCAGCGTGGCTGATAGCTGCTGTAATGTGAATAACTAAAAAATAAAAAATAACGATAAAATACCATACAGGCAATTAATAAATATCGTCCACTATTTAAATGTTGTTTAGCTGTTATCGGAGGAATAATCCTTTGCGAGGTCTCGAAGCAAATCTTGTTGAATTGCATTTATGCCTTACAGGTGTTTTTAAGACTAAATATGCGCCATACAGGTGTGTTTGAGCCTATAAAGGTGAGTCAATTGACTTCTCAATATGAAGATTTTATTGCAAAAATAAATAATTCCCTTTTATACATTTATAAAAATCGTGTTTTTTATATTCCAGGTAACATTATTCAGTGTTTTAGGCAAAAATAAATAAATAACAAAAAGTTAATAACAAGTACATAAAAAGTTTTTTCAAAATGTATGAAAACGGGGTTATGTTTTTTGTAACAACTCTTAAATGATTTTCCATTTTCTTGACCTTTTTTTTTTGTCTTTACACCTGTCCCTGAAAATCATATTTTTAATTCAAGGTTATTTGTAGACACAATGTCTCAATAGGCTTTATAGGCCCCAACGGTTCAAGGCCCAGCCCAAGATTTCTCTAAGGAAGAAGGAAGTGGGGAAAAAAAAAAAAAAAAAAAAAAAAAATCCATAAAGGACTTTATGACGCAAGAAAAATATGAGCACCTGCAGGAGTCATTTCAGAGATTCTTCCTCCCTCCACAAATGGAGGTGCCAATACTCTGTGGGAAAATGGCAGTTAAAAATTAATTTTTTTTAAAGTTCTAATAATGAATAGGTATACAAAGCCTCATAATACAAAGTTCACTATTGTAGTTGTAGTAATATAAGTACAATGAAATATGTCCATGATCAATTTACTGAAATTCTAATCTATTATAGCAAAAAGAAATGGAATATTTTTAATAACTGCAAAACAAGATGAAACATCAATTATATCCACTAAAATATATTTTATTGAAATTTACAGTACAAAGATCGCATCAATAAAGTTGTTACAAACTCAGTTTCTGTGTAGAGAGCGGGTTTGGTGTTGTAGTGCCTTTCTCAGGAAAAGTTGGCTTTGTTGTAGCCTGATATAATGCCGATGTTGAAGACAGAAACCACTGACAGATGTACAGAGATGAAGAGAGGCAGATCAGTTAGGCTGATTAGTAGGAAAGAGATCTCAGCATCTTTGATAAACAATTGTATGAGAAGTGTCTGCTGTTGCTGTGATTCATAAGAACATTATCACTTAAGTAATGCAGATCATATATTTTTGTGAAATGGGAATCTTTCTTGCTCAGTCAAACTATGGCCGTTAAAGAGCATCATGCAGTCTTCTTAGGCAAGCCATCAGATCCAAGCAGATGCTGAGTGGGATCCTCCACAACACAAGGGCCTGGTCCAGCCTTCAACAAAAACCATGAAAGGATCAAATGAATAACTTCTCCCACAGAATAGGCTCATCCTTTAATAGTTGTAATTTTCGTGCTTCTCATCACACATAGTAAATTAAATTTAAAGTCCATTCTGATTAACAGCATTTTTTGGGGAATACAGTCTTGTTAAAAGGAAATGCAGACATAAATTCCAGATTGTCCCATAATCTGATAGTTGCTACATATTTTTAAAATAGATGAACCAAGACATAAATCACTAATAGATATGGTCAATTATAGTCCAAAAAAGTAATGAAAAGATGTTACAGCAATTAAATGTGGGTTTACCTTGGTACTAATAATGTATCTGATTCCTTTTGGCAAAGGCTCTAACCCAATGGCCTGCTTCAGCTCCTCAGAAACAGCAGCATGCTTAATAGGAAGACCCTTAATAAACCTGCAGAGAAAGTTTCACTGATACTATGAAGGGACTACAAAAAAAAAAAAAAAAAAAAAAATCACAATTTTCTAACACAATTGTCTAATAATGCTACTTTAAAACTTATTTGAGACCATAAAGCACCTATTCTGTCTATATATGTTTCAGGTCTATGAATATGGTATATGCATTAACATTTGCATTAAAGCGGGGTAATTGTGTTAAGTGTCAACTCACTGTCCTCCATTGATCTCTGGGGGGAAGAAATGATGAACCACCTGGACGAACTCGGCAACATGCTCCTCTAGAGTGAAGAGCACAGCATTGGGCCCTGCATCAAAAGTGTAGGCCACCTAAAGGGAAACAAAAAAAAAAAAAAAAANAACTTTTCTGTTCCCCACAGCAATTTAGAACCAAGCCACAAGTTTCACATCTCCATTACACCATCTCAGAAAATCAACGGTGTGAACTGTGGCAAATTTCAAACAGACAGTGAAAGAGCACCAAACAGCAGCTACAAAAAAAGGTACAAAAACATAATTTGCAGAAGTTTCAAAGGACCATTACCAGTAGTTTGCATGTTTTGCCCCACTAACTATAAATTATGCAGATATATTTCCTGTAACATAACTGCTGACAATTATTGAAGGTTTATCACAGAACCTAGTACAGTAAGAAAATCAATTTGCAGATATTTGAATATGCTTGAGATAGTTAATCCATCCTATTAAACAATCAGTATGACTTTTTTTATGTCACAGTTACATTACTCTTGTAGGGTAGTGTAGTAGTAATAAGTAAGGACTGTTTTAGAAATTCTTTGAGGGTGTGTTCAAGAAAGCTCCACCATCCAAGATTTGAGAGTTGGACACAGAAAAAAAGTATGGTATTCTGAAGCTATATTCTTGAGAGATCAAACCTGGAGGAATAAAAAGAAACAAAGAAAACGGATGGATCATGCAAAGTTGGTTGGTTCTTGGATTTTACAATTATCTATTTGGCAGCTAACACTCAAATTTTGAATGTACCAAAGAGGAAGAAGTTTCAAAATGGTCCTTGATTACAACTGCGTTGCCACATGTAATAGTTTCACAAAACCTAAAGTGGACTAAATACGGTAGTCACTGGGATGGATAATCTATCTCAACCTACTTTTGTCTATGCAAGTTGATTTTAAGGTTGAAGTTGGGTGGAGCTAGGCTCGGAATCTGCTGAGGTCTCCTAACTACAAATAATAAAACCATTATATATGTTTAAGTTTTTCTGCCCTATTAGGTTCAACAAACAAGCTCAGTTACGTAGCTGTCAATCAAACCAGATGGTGTGCACAGCAGAGGACTAATCACTGATAACACCAGTAAGCATGATGCATTGGTGGTTCATGCCTTTAATAGAAAGAATGTCTATTTGGGGGTGTAATGCTAAAAAAAAAGGGCCATTGGCCAAACTGATTTACCAACCCCTTGGCAAAAAGCATGCAAAATCGTTCAAAAGGGATCATGTCTTTGCTTTCACTGGGACATGATAAAATAGCAAAATTTGATAACTACATTGATGTGCTGGGAACAGAACAGTAGAATTACTCACTCTTGTCTCGCTATAATGCCTGTTATACCGATGCACCAAGTTGATGACCTGATGAGACACAGTGCTGAGGTAGAAAATAGGAGGATATGTGTCCAGGCAGGTGGCATGGAACTGGTTACTGTCCTTCATGGTCAGTTCAGCAAATGCAGTAAAGTCCTTTCTGTGCACTGCTTCGATCATCTCTACCATCCGGCCTGGGACGACAGACTCAGCCCGGTGCTGCACGCAGAGAGCAAACAACCTTCAAGTGAGAGTACTAACAGTTCTGTCACAACGTAACGTTAGTACATATCCACGAGCCAATTGTGCATGTTGAACAACGTACCTTTAAGAGACAACTTGTTTGTATGCTGGTTTGCATCCCAGAGGTGCTGCCTACTGGCTTCCGCTCAGCACTGGCCTGTGACAAAGTGCAGCACATTCAGCCTGTTATAACTTAGCATATTTTCTCCTTATTTGCTATTTTACACTAATCAAGACCCCCTCCTCTAAGTGTATTTATTTACAATTTCCCCCTGAAACTGCAAGTAAGTACGTGATGCATGGTCTGTCACATTAAAGTACCAATAAATCACATCATGCTTTCTTTTTCATGCTGTCACTCTCTCACACACACACATGCACCTACCACTAATACAAGAACTCTGAGCTCAGGCCAATGAGTCTCTGGCTCCACCTGCTGGGCTAGACTGTCTTTGCCATCGTTTTGGTGTCCCATGATCCACTGGACAAATCCCCCATACATACTCCTACATGCACTGCCTGAGCCTTGACGAGCGATTACAGACAAGTCCCCTTCTACCCCAAAGACTCGAGCCAGTGTATACACTGCAACAGTGTGAAAAAAGAACGGTTAAGCATAGGGGAGACAGAGATAACAGAAATGTATCCAATAAAGGATGGATTAGGCAGGAAACCATATCTTAATTGTCATTTTAATTCTAAAGCCAAAAAAACAACACCATTATTTCATAACCCAAAATATTAAGTACAAAAACATGCATTTAGTTTTATTATTTATTACTTTTTCTCCAAAACCCTTCTCCCTAACTGACATTTTGCTTTGTGCTAAAATCAACATTTAATAAAGGACAGACACTCACCAAGACAAGCAAATCCAGCAGCAGAAGAGGCAAGCCCAGCAGCAGTGGGGAAATTGTTAACAGAGCAGATGTGAACTTTATGAGACAAACCAAATGAATCCAAGTCAGAGTCTCCATCACCACGTCTCTTCCTTGCTAGTCGTCGAACTAGATGACATAGAACCACACACAGTAAAAACTATACATAGTGGCCTGCACCCTCTTTAACTCCAATGAGATTTTGTGCTTTCTGTGTCTTTGTGTAAAGGCTCGCTCACTCTCTCTGAGACAGGATTGTAGTCTCGGATGCCTTATATCTTCCTCTTTGCCATTGAGCCATATTTGATCCTCCTGAAATGATTTGCTAGTTGCAACTGTAGTGGTTGTTTTTAGCTAAACATGAGAAGAATACATTAGTATGACTTCCAATTTAAAAATTATGCCATCAAGCTAACATGTAAACGTTACTAATGCCCACATACCAGGGATCAGCATACTTTTACAGTCACTGTCCATAAACCAAACTGCAGTGTTATTTGTAAAAACCATTTACAACAGCCATCTCATATAAATAATAAATTCTGGGGCCAAATGTACAGCAAAGCTTAGCAAATTTAATAGTTTTCACAGACCTGATTTCTGATCGAATAATTTCTGATTATTAAACCACACATAAGAATGGTATGAAACACAGTATCTGAAATGTACTTATCAGAATTTCACCATCAGCTCTGTTAATGTAGCTTATATGGTGTCCAGAAAAATATAAATAGGTAATAAAATAAAGTAGGAATAATGCATTGATGCTGAATCATGCACACAAAAGGGGGCACAGGCATGTCTCGATGTTGTTTATATACCTGATCTTGGTGCAACGTGACACTCAAAGACGAGTTAATAGGCAGAATTAACTCTTCATCTCTCTTTCCCCCTGCAAATAAATTTCATAAACGTTGCAAACTTCGAATTTAATCTAATATAATCTAATCCATTCTAGTCTGTTATAAGATTGTTGTTGTTGTTGCCTACTAAGACAAGATGCCACCATACATGCACACGTATTGTTCACAGAGAAGCTTATTTAGTCAGCTGAAAGTATTTAGTTCCTCTAACCTGCTACACGTGACTAAAGTAATTCAAGATGATACTTACAGTATTTGATAACAGCTATATTCACAGGAGCGGTGCAGGTCACTATGTTTAGCTTGTCCACACTGTCGTCTGGCATGGCTGTATTTAAAACGATACCAAGGATGGTTTTCACTGGTCAAGCAAAAGAGTTCATATTCAGAACGCTCCTGAACGAATTTGTTCTCGTGTTTAACAGCTAAAGTGCGGCTAATCATGTCTTCACCTGAGTTCCACTTTAACACTATAGCGCTTCCTAGTCTTCTTTCTATTGGCTGCTGTTGAACATGTGACTAATCCCGCCACCAATCAGAGCCATGTCGTTTCCGTCAAACAAGCGCAATAACCAATGAGAGATAATCTGACCATGGTCGTGCGGAAATGAGGTCCGTCCCCCACAGAGAGCTTGTCAGGGGGCTAGCAATTATTTCTGAAATCAGGGAACGCCTAATTTACTATAAACTGATAAATGATAATATAAAAATATAATATAAACTGATAATTAATAGTTTATTTCCCAATAACCTACAGGTGCATCTCAAACAATTAGAATATCATGGAAAAGTTCAACATTTTTTGTCAGTTATTTCAGAAAGTGAAAACTGTATATATTTTAGATTCATTACATGTAAACTAAAATGTCTCAAGCATTTCTTGATTTTAATTTTGATAATTACGGCCTACAGCTCAAAAAAATAGAAAAAACGTATCTCAAAATATTAGAATATGTCATGTCAAGTTTGAGTAAATCACTATTTATGCAGTATAAATACCATGAATCTCTCAGTCAGGTCCAGTACACACTACCGCAATCATGGGGAAGACTGCTGACTTGACAGTTGTCCAGAAGACACTCATTGACACCCTCCACAAGGAGGGTAAGCCACAGAAGATCATTGCTGACAGGGCTGGCTGTTCACAGAGTGCTGTATCAAAGCATATTCATGGAAAGTTGACTGGAAGGGCAAAGTGTGGTAGGAAAAGGTGCACAAGCAAGAGGGATGACTGCAGCCTTGAGAAGATTGTCAAGCAAAGCCAATTCAAGAACTTGGGGGAGCTTCACAAGGAGTGGACTGAGGCTGGAGTCAGTGCATCAAGAGCCACCACACACAGACGTGTCCAGGAAATGGGCTACAAGTGTCGCATTCCTAGTGTCAAGCCACTCCTGAACCAGAGGCAACGTCAGAAGCATCTTACCTGGGCTAAGGAGAAGAAGAACTGGACCATTGCTCAGTGGTCCAAAGTCCTCTTTTCAGATGAAAGTAAATTTTGCATTTCATTTGGAAATCAAGGTCCCAGAGTCTGGAGGAAGAGTGGAGAGGCACAGAATCCAAGTTGCTTGAAGTCCAGTGTGAAGTGTCCACAGTCAGTGATGATTTGGGGTGCCATGTCATCTGCTGGTGTTGGTCCACTGTGTTTTATCAAGTCCAAAGTCAACGCAGCCGTCTACCAGGAGATTTTAGAGCACTTCATGCTTCCGTCTGCTGACAAGCTTTATGGAGATGCTGATTTCCTTTTCCAGCAGGACTTGGCACCTGCCCACAGTGCCAAAACTACTCGGAACTGGTTTGCTGACCATGGTATTACTGTGCTTGATTGGCCGGCCAACTCGCCTGACCTGAACCCTAATAGAGAATCTATGGGGTATTGTCAAGAGGAAGATGAGAGACGCCAGACCCCACAATACAGATGAGCTGAAGGCTGCTATCAAAGCAACCTGGGCTTCCATAACACCTCAGCAGTGCCACAGGCTGATCGCCTCCATGCCACGTCGCATTGATGCAGTAATTCATGCAAAAGGAGGCCCCACCAAGTAGAGTGCATAAATGAACATACTTTTCAGAAGTTTGACTTTTCTGTATTATAAATCCTTTTTTTGACTGATCTTATGAAATATTCTATTATTTTGAGATTGGATTTTTGATTTTCATGAGCTGTGAGACATAATTATCAGAATTAAAACAAAAAAAGGCTTGAAATATTTCAGTTTATGTGTAATAAATCCAAAATATATGAAAGTTTCACTGTTTGAGTTAAATTACGGGAAAAAATGAACTTTTCCATGATATTCTAATTTTTTTAGATCACTTGTAGTTCACCATCAGTTGTCCATCATCGGTTGAAGTGAAACTCAGGCATCACAACAATGTTGATAATTTTCGATTTAAGGAGGACCACCCAAACGCATCATCAGTTTTATCCTGTTTTTATCCTGTGGGCTGGACTGTCTCGTTTCAGGGGCAGCCTCTCAATCGGCTGAATTTTCAGGGTTCTCTGGAGAGTTCTGCCCCTGGGATGGGACACAACTGTCTTTTCTTTTGTTTTATTGTTGTTTTTTTTCACTTTGCTATGAAAAAGGTTTGCTGCCTGTTCCTCAATTTAGCCATGCAAGAAATTAAGAACTGCACAGTACTGGCAACATTCAGTGCAAACAATAAGTAACCTAACCATGACCGTCATCCACATTAACTGTTTGATGCCAAACTGACTGTATTAAGCCAACAGAAGAAAATGCAACGCAGTTTTTAGTTATTTCTTTGACTGTGTGATTGTGTATTTAGTCACTCTGCATATAAAACTTGTTACCGCTAGCAGGACTTTCTGGACATTAGGTATTCTAGATTATTATGTATTTCTGTGCATACAAATAAAACACTTTGAATTTGTTACCGAGAACCCGAGATGAAACTGGCTGTCTCATTTATGGAGACCCCCNCCCCCTTTTTTTTTTGAGTGGACACATTTGGTAATTCAGTAACTTTAGTTTGTGAAATAAAATCTATAATTTAAAATGGAAGGATTCTTGAAAAGTAGTCAATTATCATATACAAACAGTAAGTCAACTTGTCATCGTGGTGAAATGAATGTCTTAAGACATTCATTTCATCATGACGGCATGCTGGCATGCTGCTGTATCTTAAGTTTACACTCACACTGGACAATCACAGCTAAATCAGTGCCTTCAAATTCTTCCACACTGGAGCACTGATCGATTTGTGTAAAGAACCACAATGACAACATATTCAACAGGGCTAAACACTTAACAGTACTCTAATAGCCGATAACTCATAGAAATGCCTCACTATAAAAAGGAACAACTGAATTTAAGGCTTTTTTATTTTTTGTGTAAACCTTGATAGATACATGTCAGAAAAAAAGAATCCAAGTGCAACATCCAAGGCTAATGGGATGCTAGCACTGAATGAGGAACAACTGTATGAGTCTAGATAAAATGCATCTGCAGGTGTATGTTTGCATTTTTCTAAATCCTTCAGTTTGAAAAAAGGTCAGCCATGATGAAAATAAAGACAAGGAGTAACTTTTGACAAGCACCAGGGGAGTTAAACATTGTTGCTATCAGAGGTACAGCACAAATTTGGAGCAACTTCGCTGCAAAAGTACACTTCCATTGACACTGTGTGTACTACACTCATGTTGTTTATTGCCACGATATTAACCCCAAGTCCTTGTCCTTCCCTCTCAGTACAGTATATAGTTTCCAGAGCCACACAGAAACTGGTGTGGCATCCCCAGCATTAAATGAAGAGAAACGAGCAGGTCAAAGATGTTTTCAGAGTCCCAGTAAAGTAAATTCTCTCTCAAATTTCCTGCTCATTTCAGGGCTTCTATTTAAAGTTAGTAATCATCCTCCTCATCTGAGTCCATCACCCTTCGTCTGTTGAACTGGAAAGGACATAGCATCAAAGAATGTTACATGGAGAAGTCACTGATACAAACTGGTATAGAAAATGGCTGGATGGATAGATAACCTTTTGATGGAACTTACTGTGACAGTTGTCTTTTTCTCAGTTTGCTGACTGACTTTTTCTAGGATCTCGATCAAGCCTGACTCTGAAATCTGACAAAAGAGGAAATCCATTCATTACACTGACGGCATTTAGAAGAATATTAGTAATGTATTTCAAGGATCAGAGGCCATTTCCTCACCTTTCCTCCTAACTTCCCAAAACGAGCCATCTGAATGAGATAGTTCTCAACTGAGCTGGCCTTCTCTGGCTTCACCATAGCAAGATTGCTCACTAAAAATAAATAAATAAATAAACAACCAAACAACCACTTTGAGTTGATAAGCAACATGTATACATGTATACTATCCCCTTATATATAATATAGAGATGGAATGCTTGCATTCTTTAGTTGTGAGTATTTCTATTCACACAAATAAGAGTAATATGGCATTTAACTGTGTTGCATATTTTATTATTCTTTCACACATCATGTATAATACTGAAGTGCCATTGCAGACCTTAGTTAATACAGTGATAACTGTAGCCCAGAATACCATATACATTGTACACCTTCCATTTTGGTTGTTACTGATTTTTATTAAAAGGATTGTGTCAGTATAAACTGATTTTCATCAAGATTTTAATGCTCCTGTGCATCAAGATGTTGTATGACACTTTCCACCACAGTTTATAGCTTGTTCTGAACATAGCTCCAAATATGCTTCTGATAATATAAAGTGAAAAGAAAATTGGTGAGAAACTACAAAAGTGCTGCTGACTATTCTGCAGATCACCCAGAGATCACCCAAACAAATAAAATCATTAAAAAAAAAAACAGAAATCACACAGATCTTTGCATTACTGACTTTTTTCATTTTTTTAAATGATGAGAAATAAAGAGTAATGAGAAATGAGCAAACTTTATCTAAACTGAAAATAAAGACCTATATCTCTATGGCATTTTGTTTAATAACACTTTGCCCCTAAAAAAAGATAGCAATGACCTCCAAAGGGTTTCTCTAAAGGACCATACCATCCATTTTGCATGTTTGAGTCTAATATATTCAATTTTCATACACATAAGATTGCTGACAATCATTTCCCAAAGGATAAAACCGTATTTCAGCTTTCCTGATATTTTGCAAAATCTCTTAATCTTTCAAAATCAAATATTCAAGTGATACATGCACCTTAAAAATCTATATTTCGCCTGCTAATAGTTACGCAAAATTTTGAAGTCACAGTCATTAAAATTTTTCAATAAATGCAGGTCTTCTTTTGGGACTATGTTCCCCGGAGGAGACATACATTCATGACTCATGAAAATTGAATATATCGGGCTCAAACATGAAAAATGGATGGTATGGTCCTTTAATGAGCTAAATAATAAAAACACTTACACCTGGCACGGGCAGACTGGTCCAGAACTTGAGCCAATATAGAGTTTCTCATTTCTGTTTCTCTGTGAATAAAAAGCACCAGATGAAGATCAACACATCAGAGTTTTACCTGCTATTCTGTGGTATAAGAGAATTCATCTCAGTATTTTATATTACAGAATACAGAAGTGGTACAACTTCTGCACTTAGTCTTAAACTGCCTGTAGAAACCTTTTTTTTTTTTTTTTTNCCTTTTTTTTTTTTTTTTTGAACATGCGCAACGTATAGCCTGAACAAGTCTAACACATTTCACATCATCTTTGATCTCAAAAGGATATAAACAGACATAAAATGTAATATCTATACTTGGGTGCTCATAAAGGAACAACACATCATACCTTTGCTTGGCCTCTTCTGCTTGCTGATTATTTGAAGCATCCTGAAAGAACAAATGAGATCACCATCATATTCAAGCTGTATTTTTGTATTCAACTGGCTGGAACATGAACAATATAACAGCCAGCCAATTTACACTAAGTTTACAAAGATGGTCTCGCATTACAAATACAAGTAATTGGCAATTGTCAAAAATTAAGTTCCCTAAATTTCTGCCAGTGAAAGATGAAAATGAATGTTGATTTTGGTGATTCCAGAAAAGAAATCCCAGTGCAATGAAAAAAAAGGCAAGCTTGACTTAAAGCCTGCTTAATACCACCTTCTAATTTTACAGGAGCAGGTGATAAAGCTTGTAGTAGGTTAAAAGCAAAAAGATAACATTTCTTAAGTAAATTTAGTGCACATGAACACTCTATATTTTGATCTTTCCAAGATGACAGGTAGAGATGTCCTTGTGAGAAACTTACAGGAGGACCAGGCCTGATAGGTGAAAGACCTCTGCACAGCAGATATAATTTACAGATGAGCCCAGTAATATCTCTAGATTCGTGTTATCGTTTATTACCTGTCTATCAGTATTTTTTTTTAAATAAAATCTGTCACCTAACTTATATGCTGCGCTGTCCCTTAGAGGCATTTGACAGAAGCACTGCAATATTTCAAACCGCAAGCCCATTCTAAAGCTGAGGAGAAGCCTATTTTATGTGTAGTATCATAATAGATGCATACCACGTAAACACCGACCATTCGGCATTATATTATGTGGTCACTGAGTTCAAAGCTGACAACATTGATTTAAATGTTTAAAAGTCAGGTCTGAACTTAGTATTTATAAAGAATTTCCCTACATTATTGTTTAAATTTAATGCTAATCTTATATTCATTACTGTCATATCTATAGATATACAGACATACAGTATCTATCTATCTATCTATCTATCTATATATATCAATAACAACACTAGTTACTTGGTACTGAGAGTTAATTTGCGAAATATCACGTAGTAAACAAACATGTCACTGTCCTGCCCCTGACAGACACTTTACAGCTAAACATAGAATCAGCATTAACTAAACCTTACCACCCAGCCTAATATCCGCTCCTTGTGAATTATTGTTAAATATTCTGAAAAGAGGCTATTGTACAGCTCGTTTTTATGTTTTCCTCAGTGATGGGTGTGTTAGCTTAAGTGCTTTCTGCTCTCTAATTACAGCTATAGTTTGTGATTGTACTTGGTTATTGACTTAGATTGCATAAGTGTCGCCTTATAACTGCCCAAAAACCTATTTGTGTTTCTTATGGTAAAGTTAAAAAAAAAGTGTCGTAGCATTTTAAGTAAAGCTAGACTAGCTAGCAGCATGACTTAACTCAGCATCTCCTTATATGGTGGAGCTAACACGCTTCCTAGCTTCTGTTTTATATTGCTTACCCCGTGCTTTGCCTGTAGCTCCGCCATTCTCTGCCGTCTAATTGCTTCTAATTCGTCGTCCGCCATTGTTTGTAAAAGTAATAGAGAATTTAAGGAAGAGTAAAACAGCGCCTTGATGTGTACAGAAAGCTGTCAGCAACAGCACCAAGGCCCTACAAGCTCAGGAAAGAGCAATCACCATCGACAACATCGATCCGACATACAGGGAAAAGCAATCGAACCAAAACTTTGATTTTTGAAAAATAATTTGAGCCAAAATTCCGAGGAAATACTGTACATGTGATGTAAAAATGTTCATTATAAAAGACATACATTAGCATGTTATAGGCCGATTTATTTAAGAATTTAACTATTAAACAGAGGTGATGAGGAAGTGATGGGCAAGTTTGGCATCCAGGATA
>VXCM01004211.1:0-12703 GCA_014773175.1 Lucifuga dentata
ACATGTATGAAAATTGAATATATTAGACTCAAACATGCAAAATGGGTGGTATGGTCCTTTAAAGACCAGGAAGGACAAAGAGCTTATTTTCCACGTTACCTTTGACTTCTTAGTAGTCGAACTAGTGACTTTGTGACGATGTTGACTTCATGTTTTGGAGCCAGATGCCAGTAGAGCTGAGCAACAGACATCACAACCTAAAAACAATAAACACAGCATGATAATCCAAAAATCCATCTTTAAACAACAAGGCGCTGATATTCTTTGATTTTTCTCATTTTAACCACGTAACTTAACTTTAAAGTTACAATTACCAGGTTTAAATAACACGGCGCGTTTTGCAGGATCTCTACTATGACACGACTCCGTAAAGGTAATTTGTCAGTGAGGCTTTAAATAGCGGGAGGACATGTGTCCGTCGCTGCAGTCAGAATGAGGGAGTTGAGGCGTGGATGAAGATGGAGGATGTCGGCGTGTTTACGCTGGTAAAGACGCAGAGTGGCACATTTTAATCAACACTTTCATTTGGGAGCATTTTTCCTCCTGCTGTGACACAGTGACAGAGACCTTGAGACTCCTGGGTGATGGAGATCTGCACTCACCGTGTTTTTTCTTTTTTTTAGTATCGTGGGTACACTATAGTGTGTGTGTGTGTACCTGTATAGCTTTGTGTGGTGTGTATATTGTTGTGTAAGAAAGTACACACCGAGGTAATAAAAGGTGAGCTAGAAAGTGCTCACATCTTATTACAGTTTCAGAAACAAAGGCTAAGTGACAACTAAAGCCAGGCAGACACTTGGATTTAAAGGACCATACTGGTGGTTTTGCATGTCTAGGCCTCAACAACCTGCATATACATTACAGCAAAACATTTTCTAAAATATAAAAATGTATTTTAGTTTTTGTGTTATTGTTGCAAGTCCCTTAATCTTCCAAACTCAAGTGTTTGTAATACACCGACCTTAAAATTCAATGTTTCACCTGCTAAAGCGAATGTTTGCATGTAGAACGCACGGCCATTTCCCGTTAAATTATGTAACTTTGATAAAAAATAATAATAATAATGTCAGAGGGTTTTTCAGAGTTTTTTGCAGCATTAGCATCAGGCAGCCATATTTTAAGTCACACGTTACACACAGATGGTAAATTTCCATTAGCTCCATTTCTGGTGTGTGTTGATTCAACTCAATTGTCTCCAGGTCAGCTGTATATTCCTGTGTTCTAAGCGTGTGTCTGACTCACAGCCGTGTTCCTGCTCTGCAGCAGAGGCTTGGTGTTCCTGAGCAGCAGTCTGTGGTCTGGATCCATCACGTAGGGTTTGGCTTCCGTCTGATCTTTCTTCTCCTCGTCAGACTCGTAGAAGGCCTTCTCGTTATTCGCGTCAAACACGGTGCCCTGAAATACATTAACGCCAGTGTGCAACAGCAACGTATGGAGCGAGATGGATGACGCAAATATGAAAACCTGACAAATTCCAATATTATTAGCATGATAGCCATGCAAATGCTGCTCTTACTGTTACATGTCAAGGACCACAAAATAAAATAAAATAAAATGAATGATCAGGAAGCAGGGAGAAAATGACTGCCACTTTAAAGGACCATACCACCATTTTGCATGTTTGAGCCTCATATATTCAATTTTCATATATGTTACGTTACTGACAATCATTTCCCAAAGGTTAAAACTGTATTTCAGCTTTCCTGATATTTTGCTAAATCTCCTAATGTTTCAAAATCAAATATTCAAGTGATACACCCACCTTAAAAATCCATGTTTCTCCTGCTAATAGTTACACAGCCTTATGAAGTCACGGTCCTTTAAATTTTTCCATAAACGCAGGTCTTCTTTTGGGACTATATTCCCCGGTGGAGGCATACATTCACTCCACGCTTTTTATTGAGCTTAAATGTTAAAATTACATAACTTCTCAAAAAATCCTGAATACACGTCTTGTTGGTGATAATGGATTACCTATCCCAAGAATGTTTCAAGTATCAACAAGTTGATTTTAAGAGCAGAATGAACTGAAATCAATGAAGGTCTGGAAGGTAGGAAAAACATTTTTAATTCACCCTTCCAGTAGTATGCTTTGGGAAATGATTGTCAGTAACGTTATGTGTATGAAAATTGAATACATGCTAAATGGGCGGTATGGTCCTTTGAGGACCTGCAGACACCCTGACATGTGGGTTTTGTGCGGTTGTGGTCCTTAGTGGGTCCCTCACCTCCTTCCACGGGCTGGTGAACTGCGTCCTGGCGTAGCGTGTCAGCATGGAGATGATGACCACCTGGCCCCACTCCTCCACATCCACCAGCAGGTTACACAGCTTCCGGTAATTCTTATGTATCAGGTCGATTCGATCTGGACACACGTCCTCGAAGGCCATCACCACACTGCCGGCCACCAGCTACATGAAGGAGAAGGAGGAGGAGGAGGAGGAGGAGGAGAGGAAGATGATGTTTTTCACGACTACTCAGTGTTCAGATAAACCTCATTTAGAAGTAGCAACGTCTGTACAAATTAAACAAATACTTTATCTCTGAAACGAGCTGTAATAGACAATCTCTACCTTAATAAAACACCCATTAATGAACATGACCCTGATCTTTAAAAAAAAAATAAAAAAAAAAAACTTACTACAACTCCACTTGAGTAAAAGAAACACAATAATGCCAATTACGACCCTGATTACAATAAACACAGATGTGCCGCTAAGGAGTAACATGCTAATTGGACGGGAAAATGTTTGCACTTAAAGTTTTTACCCAACTAGTTTTACACACTTGTACAAAAGAAATCCATCAGTGGGACGTTTCTCATTTGTTTTTCCTTTAATTGAGAGTTTTCTAGGAGACAAAAATGTGATTTATGTTTAGTTGACGGGGTAAAGAGGAAGAAGCAGAGAGCTAACAACCAGCTGGGTTTTATTGGAAGAAGGAAAAACAAAAAAAATCCATTCGCCCCTCCCCCCCCACTCCCTCTCCCACCCTGCAGCGTGACAGACAGACAGCGTGAGTGACACGGCAGTGTATTAATATGCAAACAGCATTATCACGGGGAGGCGAGGAGAAACACGGGGTGAGGATGGAGGGAAAGGGAGCAGAATATGGTCTTCCCAATTAAAGCCTGCTGGCCCCTGGTGGCCCCTGTGGGAACCCTGTGCATTTGCCCATCAACGTTGTCATGAGTCTGCATTGATTGTGTGTGCATGCGCATGTGTGTGCACGTGTGTGAATGAAATGTGCACGCCCGGGGTTTCTGTCTGCAGATTCTCTGAGAATTTTGGACTTTAAATCAAAGTAATGATCGGCCTTATTGACATTCACAGCCAGAGAAACTCCCACTGCTGAATGGAGTTTTATTTATTCAATGATCTGCAACTAAATTCTGTCTGCATGCTGACAACATACGTGCTCACAGATTCAGCCTTTTAAACTTAGTATTAACTCATATTAACTCCACAAGGATGTTGCCTTTTCGTCCGTGTTTGACTGTTTGTCAGCAGTATATCTCAAAAGTGGGTCATGATGACATTTTGGAAATAGGCAGGACTGAGTCAATTTGATTTTGAGGCAAACCTGGATCAGGAATTTTATCCGTTTTTCAAAAATTAAGGCACCAAATTTAACACACACACACACACACACACACAAACAAAAGAAATCAGGCATGTGTTTCCTATTACCGGCTATCAACAGGTCGGATATTGATCCGTATGTGGTGGATGTTAGGATTCACATTTATGAAGCCGTTGTACATTAAGAAATAGGCCAGAGCCATGCAGCTACCACCAACGTGTAGCTAAGATGATGCCGATTCAGCAGAATAAAATAGTTTGACATATTTTCAACAGCCATGGATGCAATGTCCACAATACTAATCTTTTTTACATATGATTTCAAGGCAATGATAGAAAAGTTTGGCTTTAAGTTGGAGGACTGTTGAGCCTTAGCAGACATTTGTGCTCCGTGATATTCAAGATATTGCTTATATCTTTACTGACAACTATTTAAAATACAAAACAGGTGTTATTATTTATTTATGCCACCTTAAATTTAATTATGTAACATCGCAGCATGGTGCTTCACTTCTCTGCATACATAAAATGCATCTCTGTGATGAGATACATGCCATTATGAGAGCAAAAATTACAATGCTGTATTAACATGTTGCAGCATATCTGGATGACTTGCCGCTAACCTTTTTGGGGTAAATTAAACTGTAAATACATGGATAAATCCACTCAAAACAGCAAAATATAGCCACCAAACTCCACAGGTAAAGGGAAACACAACCTATAGTAGATAATATCGTAGTAGATAATAGATAATATGGTAGTAGGGGTCCTTTAAGATAATTGTTTTCCGCATTTATATTCACATATGATCAAAAATAGAAATTTAGAGGTGCTGAGTGCTGTGTTTTCCCCTGATTAGGGTCTAATATGGTTTTAATTTCTTTTAATAAAAACACAAATAAACTGCATTTATTAAATTATAAGAGTGTTATTCTTATCGCCATCTAATTAAAGTGGCTCAACGCACAGCGGAGCGTTAATGTTAATATTTCTACCAACATGCAGATAAATCTATCCGTAGCTCATTAGTCATCAGTGTGTGTTGGTGTGTGTTTCTGTGTAGACGTGTCATTCTCGCCCAGCCTCTCGTTTCCGAGGCGATCGCGGGCGCCGCCGTGTCGGAGCATGTGGATCCCGCTGCCCGGCTTTGTGCATTCTCTCCCAACTTCCTCCATTAGACACAGCTCCAAGGTAAACTACATGCACCATCAACAAAACTGACACCCCAATCTATGGAGTTCATACACCGCCCCCCCCTNCCCCCTGACCGTATTATCTACCCTGCGTGACAAGCCGGTAATGGAAAAATCACACTAAGCAAATGGTTCTTCTAATAACAATAAATTTCCTATAAAATTATGAAGGGCCCAAACCGTTTCCTTGCATCTATTTTGCTATGAATTCTAATTAGGGTGGCGGAGAGGCAGAGAGTGCTGGGTCATCACGCCAGAGACAACGCATGCCTTTTTGATTGATGGCCCAGCGTGGGGTCGGCCTATCTTCCCTTCGTTCGCTCCTCTCCTGCTCTCTTTCTCCTCCCTCCTTTTTCCTCTTAAATTAATGGGCATCTCACCTAGCCCCTAATCATAGTACCCCCCCTCCCACCTGTCCCCCTGCCCCTCCTTTCTGTTCTCATTTCAATTTTGCAGAAGGTGCAGGGGTGGGGGTGGGGGGGAGGACGGGAGGATCGATCATTTATCTTGTAATGGTGGGATAATAGATCCATCACAGTAAAACAGCTGCACAAACTCCTATGTTGTCTCTGTCATCAGGCCTTCCCATTTTCTCTTTAATCCATCCTGCCTATAAGCAGGATGTGTGTCACAGCCATTTAGCCAAACAGGAACGTTGGTAAAGGTAAATGTCAGGAGGCTCGGACGGCCTGGAACAATAACCAAATGTTTCCTTCCTTCTTCCACGGGCTGCATGGTGACATCAGCTACAGCAATTAACTCAACGAAGTCATTTAAAGATTCATGAAAAATTAGAAATGCAAAGATGTCTGGAAAGTTGGCTTTTTGGAATCCATTCAATTCGGCTCATTAGTTACTGCAAACAGGGCCGGCCCTAGCCTTTCTGGGGCCCTAGGCAAGTTATTTGCTGGGGGCCCCCCCCATCCAGGGGCACGAANGGCCCTAGCCTTTCTGGGGCCCTAGGCAAGTTATTTGCTGGGGGCCCCCCCCATCCAGGGGCACGAAAGATGGTATTTTCAATGTGAATGCTGTCAAGCTAAATTAAAATAATAAATAAATAATAAAACATGAATATCTGTGGATTACTAAATATTATTTCTCATTTTTAATCTTATTTAATTCTCCTCAACAGCCAAAAGTAAAATGCAAATTAAACACGTTTCAAACTACTGTAGCAATTTCTAATAATGTACAAAAGGGGCGTGGCTACCCTTTACCTGCCACTCTACAGTATTGATCTTACATCCCACAATTCCCCCAGCCCACTCCATAAACACCTCTATGAGCCTCATCTTCACTAAAACGTCATGTCAAACCATAATATGTATAAATTCCATGTTATATTAGTTCCGTGCTGAACAAAGGTGCATTTTACGACACAACTTTAGTGAGTTGTCTAAGTACATTGAGCTCTATATATACTGTTCCCACTTCTATCAGGTAATATAGCTCACAAAGTTAGCACATAGATTTAGTTACATCTCTGCAGCTCCTGAACTTATTTACCGCTAATGAAAGTTCACTTTAGTTTCACTCTTGGCATGGTGCCCCCTAGCGGCCGCGGGGCCCTAGGCAACTGCCTAGTTCGCCTACGCTACAGGCCGGCCCTGCCTGCAAACGTTTGACGGTGAAGTCAGAACTCGGTAGCATCGAGTGTAAGTTCCTTTTTGTTTTGAAGTAATTTAGATCAGCATCGCTTGGTTTCATCCTGCATTTTTAGAAAAAGTTTGGAAAAACAGTAAAAATAGCAAGAAAGCAGCTTCACGCTTTAGCTTCTGTATTAGCAAAATGTAAAGATGCATCTCTTGATAGCTGCTAAATATCCACTACGTTTGGCTTTTCACCATTCGTCAGACTGATAGTGCTTGCAGTGTGTGTGTGTATGTGTGTGTGATGATGGTGCCCCCTCTCTCTCTCTCTCTCTCTCTCTGTCCCCAGCCTCACGGTGAGAAGTCATCTGTCTTCGTTAGCGTCTGGGGCTAAATATGCTATGCATCTGGTAGTGGGCTTTCCATCCCCCCTTGGCCTGAGCTGCTTTGTTTTGTTTGTATAACGACAAGTATATGCTGTGAATACATAATTACAGCAAACTCTGCATGTATGAACACCACACACACTCTGCATTCTGCTGCCAGCTTCTAATCTTAAATTGGCATTTAAACACCCTTTATAGTTCTCGCTGTGACCTCCTCACATTAATGTGGCGTCTACTGACTTCTAATGGCCTGCCTGCATTCTATCTGTGACTGGCCTAAACACAGAAATTTGAGAATCCAACTAATTTATTGTCCATTTTGAGGAAGGGAAGAAAAAAAGAGAGAAGAAGTTGGCCTTTGAGAAAATTAAGCTGACACTAGCATCAGTGCGAAAATTCCCACCAAATGGACACTTAACAAGGAGCATCTGAAGATGTGTGGGTTTAAGTGGGTGTTAACAAACCATGGCATTGCTGAATGAGCTGAGGGATGGGGAAGCAGAAAGGGAATTGCTTGACTGCGGCACCCTCCAGTGGTCAGAATACCACAAGAAAAGAGAAGTGCTGTACTTACTGTACTTCTGTCTTTCAAAAGTTTCTCAATCACTTCGATCAGCTGCTCCTTCTGGTCTAGATCCAGGCTGGAGATGGAAAGAAAAAGAAAAGCACTTATTTACACAATGTGAAAACTTTTAATATTTTAATGCGGTTGTGTAGTTTTGGACTGAGACTCCATGCCAGTCTAATGAGTAAGATAACTGCAGGGTTACACCCCAGCTATCAGCGTTAGCTAACATTTACATACTGAGAATATGAGGGTGAGGTAAGCCAATTAAAACCAAACAGAGCAGCTATGAGCTTTAACCAATTTCATTTCATTTATTTATTTGTTTTTCAATTAAACCCCTCTCCAGAATATCAGGAAGAAAAAAAAAAAAAAAAAAAAAAAAAAAAAAANTTTTTTTTTTTTTTTTTTTTTTTGTTTTTGTTTAAACTAGGATTGACTCGAAGTTTCAAGTTTTATTCAAGATTATTAAATGTCCGAAAAGGAAACTTACTTTGCACAGGTATGGTAAGATTTAGTGAAGCAATCAGACATAAAACATAACTAACAATGCAAAAAACACAGAGAAAAGTAAATGAAATAAGACCGGAAGACCAAAAAGATGAAGACACCCACAGCAAGAATAAAAATTACAGAATAAAACACAATATAAAAATGAAATATCCAATAAGTTACAGATAAAAAAAATCCAATTAATAATAAAAAGTGCTCCTAAAAGTATTAGAATACAAATAAAGTAAAATTAACGCAATACATCTTTTTTTAAATCTCTTTTTTAAAGGACCATACCACCATTTTGCATGTTTGAGCCTAATATATTCAATTTTCATACATGTTACGTTACTGACAATCATTTCCCAAAGCATACTACTGGAACGGTGAATTAAAAATGTTTTTCCTACCTTCCAGACCTCCATTGGTTTCAGTTCATTCTGTTATTAAAATCAACTTGTTGATAATTCAAAAGTTTTTGGTATAGGTAATCCATCATCATGAGCAACACATATATTCAGGTTTTTTTAGCATTTAAGCACAATAAAAAGCGTGGAGTGAATGTATGCCTCCACCAGGGAATATAGTCCCAAAAGAAGACCTGCGTTTATGGAAAAATTTAAAGGACCGTGACTTCATAAGGCTGTGTAACTATTAGCAGGAGAAACATGGATTTTTAAGGTGGGTGTATCACTTGAATATTTGATTTTGAAAGATTAAGAGATTTAGCAAAATACCAGGAAAGCTGAAATACAGTTTTATCCTTTGGGAAATGGTTGTCAGTAACGTAACATGTATGAAAATTAAATATATTAGGCTCAAACATGCAAAATAGGTTATATGGTCCTTTAAGTCTTTTAAGTCTTAAGTCTGTGACTCTATAATGTCTTTTAATTAATGTGTTCTATCCTCAAAAAAACACAACAAATAAGCACATAGTGACGCTCCTGACTTTAGTCGCCTATCGAACAAAAAGTTCACGGTTTGGATGTTTTATCTGCTGCTTGTGTTCTAGCTTCTGTACGTTACCTGTAGAGCTTCTGGATAGCGTGGGCAGAAGTCTTCCTGACGTAGGGGGACAGGTCAGCCGCAGCCTCCTTGATGGCCAGCATCATGATGGGGACAATTATGGGGACGCGGATACTGGACAAAACCCTCAGAGCACTGGCCCGGATAAACTGGTTTGGATCCTGGTACAAAGAGACAAAAACCCTCCGCATGTTTGGTGCTAATTAGCAGGAATATTAGCATTAGGTAATCAGAGTAATATTTGACTTGAGTACAAAACCTTCTCCTTGGGGATTTATTTTTGTATTTTATTTAGTTTATTTAAACATGGACCATGCACAAAAAACATTAATCTCAAATTGAGAGGAGATGCTTTGAGCCAGATTTAGCTAACAGCTAATTTCCATCTGCATACCTGGGCAGGTAAACATAAAACAAACAACCATAACACAGTAAAATATCATTCATAATCAAAAGTCAAATTAATGTTGACATGCCTGGTTGCTAAGAATCCATTTTTTTGCACCAAGTGAAAAAGAATAAAAATCTGTGCAAGTTTTCAGCTGGAAGCCTATTCCATGTTTAACACCTTAAATGAGAAAGCAGATTATGTAAAAGCGGTACGTCGTATCAGGATGCTTAAAGATGACGTACAACGCTGCCATACATCTGCCATACATCTGCACAATCTCCTGGTAAATCAACACAATATGTGTAGTTCTGCTGCATTAAAGATTCTAGAACATGTCATAAATAATAAGGAGAAACAGAATTGGCGACGTTACCTTTAGGGCCCGCTGGAAGGTGCTGATGGACAGCAAGGCCAGATCCTGCTGCTCCTCTGCGTACCTGACCAGGTATACGTACACAAGCTTCTTAATCTGCAATTTAGGACAGTTTAATCAAAGAGAAATTAGTCTGAAACTGCTGCAAAAGGGTGAAAAGGTTAAAAAGAATTAATGGAAAAGAGACCAGCTGTGTTCTAAAAAATTAAGCAGGTTTACGTTTAAGTTGTTTAAGTTGTTTTTATGACCAATAAAAGATAAAAATTATTATATTTAAAACAAAAAGGAGAGCCTTCTTTTAGTTTATTCTGAGGGAAATTTTAGTTTGTTATTTTAAAGGGGTGGAGAAAAAGAAGTTGGTATTTAATGTTTTCCTGTCTTGATATCGCTGGTTTCAAAGTGTTGTTTCAGGCAAAGAACGAGGTTTATGTATTTAGAATTTTCCTCTGAAGTATTTGCTCCCTTTCTGAGTTTTGGCTTTCAGCCTCTCCTCTTTTTCTCTCTCTCTCAGGAAAAGCCTGAGATAATATTTGTCCCGCTCTCTGACAAGTTAAAATGGGGGTCAAAGGTCACTCCCCTGCTGACTCATGTCAGCTATTCTGGGAGAGAGAAAAGGAGGAAATAAAAGGCTAAGAGGTAATTTCTGTCTCTGCTGAAGAAGTGAAGAAACTAGAATAAGATCAGATATGAAAATGAACCCTTTCGTTAAAGTATAATTACATGATTTAAGGTCGGGGTCAGGCACAAGGTTACATGGCAGGTAAAACTGATGAGAGCTTAATCCAGTAATCAGCCCCATGCGTTCTAATGCAGCCGGTATTGACCTGCAGCCGCGCTCAGAGTCCTCCATCATCGTTCTGCTGATTACCGGTGGAATTAACAGCATTACTCACTATAAAAGGAGATGCGACACATCTGCCTCAAGCCTTTAGGTTCTATGAGTACAAAGCACAGGAACGTTTCAGGTTGAAGCCCTCTTTACATCGTCTGCGTTTGAGCAGCTCATAACTGATACCTGAGTTTACGCGGTTCAACCTGAAACGAGTCGCATGTGCAAACGAGGGTTCAGGTTCTGAATTGATGGTAAAGGAAAATGCTGCAATGGATGCAAATTAGAAATACTTACAAAGCTGTTGCCTTCTGAAGGGGTTTTTTTTTTTAAAGTCCACAATGACCTAATTATATTTTAAGATTGGAGCACTTGCTGCATCTTAGCCATGTGTATGATTGCTGCTGTATCTTATATCCACAAAGTAGAAGAGTTTTGCATTTATTATTACTAGTGCAGCGCCCGTTCAAAATGTGCCTGGTTGGAACGGGCCTGCCATAATTTTGTTCTGCACGTCTTCATGAGCTAGCTTTGTTTGCTGTGCGTGGAGCGGAGCTAGGGATGGGCGAAACGGCCTAAAAATAAAATCTTGATTTTTTTCACATGATGGCCAATTTGCGATTTTAATCGATTTTTTTATTTTTTTGGAGGGGGGGGGGGNTTCAAATGAGTATTTTCTTTATTAAAATAATAAATTGTCGGGCTTTCTAACCAAAACCTTTTAAAATTAAAGGTTTTAGCAGCAACTTGTACATTTAATGCGCATAAAACGGGAACGGGGATTGACGGGGCTTGATTGACGGAGAGCGACCCGCTGCCGCATTTTCCCCGTTAAAAACAGTTAGATAGTAGTTTAAAAAAAAAACAAAAACTCGATTTTCCAATTCAGCCATTTTACACATCGTGCCAAAACGTAAACTCAAATTAATCGATTAAATCGATTTATCGCCCAGCCCTAACTCTGGGTAAAGCAGTGCTACAGTCTCAACCTGACCCCGTATATATATATACGTATATATATACGTATATACATATATATATACGTATATATATAAATTTCAAAAGTTAATCTCTGCACACCAGGAAGCCTCATTTCTTCTTCAACTTCTCCTTTTTTATTCCATTTTGAGTGAAACAACACATTTCGCCACAAGCTTCATCAGGTTCGCTTCACCACAACCACATACTGAACAGGAAACAGTCTGAGGTAAAAGGCATGATACCCACTTCAATTAGTCAATTAGTGACAGGTGTGTTCAGTGACTGACTTTAATGATATTATTATTATAACGTCAAGGTGGAATGATAACAGTCACATTAGCAGATATCCAATTGATTTCCACATATGAATGTGGCCTAAAAATTCCCCGTGTTGTTTTTTTTTTAATCATTTACATGTTCACGCTGAGTATTTGATGTGTCACGTGAGCTAATAATCAGAACTGGGTCACTTATAGCTGGAGGTAAATGTAGCATAACGACTGTACGAGCGAACGTGAAAATCAAGTACAGTTACACTGATTAAAGAAACTAACCTGCTCTGATATTAAAGGACCATACAGGTGATTTTGCATGTTTGAGCCCAATGAATACTACCCGTGTGCATGTTACTGCCAACGATTTCCAAAATATAAAACTGTATTTTAGTTTTCCTATTATTTTGCCAAATCCCTTAATCTTTCAAATTCAATATACACTCTTCTTAAAATTTAACGTTTCACCTGCTAACACTTCTACAGGGGACAATTGGTTAAAGCACATATATTTTCTTCCATGTACTGTAGCTCTGTGGTGGATCGGTTAAATAAAGTAACTTCGACAAAAAAGTAATAACAACGTGTGGATCGCTGTGATGGATTATTTATCTCAAGCATGTTTCAAGTCTCTGAGTTCATTTTTTATCACGATGGAATGAAGTGAAATCAATGGCAGCCTGGAATGCAGGAGAAACAACTCTAAAATTTCCCAGTTTAGTTGTATTTTTTGGAAATTGGTTAACTGTAACATGTATTTTGGGTTCTACTTATTGGGCTCAAACATACAAAATCATCGGTATGATCCTTTAAAAATCATACACCCTGCATGCTTGTGTGCTGCTTCCTAATTTGTGAGGGATTAACACCAACGTGCAAAGCGCTGCTGCATCTTTGAAGGACAGTGATGATGAGGAAGAGAGGATGAAGGTGGAAAACAGGAGAACGAGAGTGACGAGAGGCCTTTTTTTTTTTTTTTTTTTTTTTTTTTTTTTTTTTTTTTTTTTTTTTTTTTTTTTTTT